>VYZT01021211.1:24051-75034 GCA_013400735.1 Pomatostomus ruficeps
ACGCGCCCGGTGTCGGCCGCGGTGCCGGGGAGCGGCCCGGGGCTGCTCCGCCGCTGGAAATGAGCGGGCAGGGATCGATCGTGCCCCGTGCCCGGCGCGCTCCGAGCCCGCCGAGCCCTGGCTTTGTGCGGTTCGCTGGGGCCGGTTCGCAATCTGGAGATACCAACCTTTAGAAAATCCCCAAAAGCCGCGCTGGGGAGGTGTAAGGGAGGTGGGGGGTGGCGGCTGGACAATGTGAGTTGAGCAGTATGAATAATTCACCGAGGATTGTTAGCGCAAATTAGGGGAGGGGGGGGAATAAAAGCCTTTGTTAGGCGGTGAAGTTTAAGGAGCCGGGGGGCTCGGGTGAGCAGGTCCCGGCGGTGGGGCTTTGTGGGGGGATTAATTGCCGTAATCGCCATCTGCAGAAGGTTTGTTTGTATGGATATCGATACCTTTTCTCGGTTTTTATTATTCGAGATGGGTTTTGCCTGCCCTTGCATCCCAGGGTCATCTGAGCAGGTTGAGCGCTGTAAGTGTAACAGCGTGTAAGTTGTGTCGGGAAGGAGCCTGGCCGGCTGGTAAAATGGATGGTGAAGCTTTGTGCTGAGCTGGGAGGAGGGACCGGGAGCGCCGGGACCGGGAGCGCCGGGACAGCACCGGCTCGCAGCGCCTTCGGAGCCGGCAGCCGGCGGGATGGGGGAGAAGCGCCTCTCGGGCCAGTGAGATCCCAACAGGGGGCACCTGGGGTGGCACTCAGCCTTCAGTTTCTCTACTCCGAGCTGATGGCTCTTGAGAAGCCTAGGATAAAATGTTGCAACCAAAATGATTAATTCGTGCTTTGCTCTCCTGGCCTAATTTAGTGGCAGGTCTAGGAGGGGGGTTTGAGACTTAAGTTGTTTTCTGATACATTTTTTTAATTTCTATTTTCTCTTTTTTTTTTTTTTTTTCTCTCTTTGGCCCTTGAGCATTTGTTATTTTTTTACTTGCCATTCTGCCCCACTGGAGGACATTTTCTTTTTTTGCAATTTCCTTATCCTGGATGTAATCTGCTTTCTTCAGAATGCAAGAATCAGTATGCAAAGCTTATCCTTCCTTCCTAAAGGCAGGGCTTAAGAAAGAGAATTTGTTGTTTTCTGTTTCCTGCAGACGGAGTTCAAAGTTGGGAATGTTTCTTATAAAGGAATATTCAGATTACTCCTGTTGTAGGGTTTTAATGGAAAACATAAAGCTGTATCTGTGGAACATTCATCCTGGGGGCTTTGGATGTACAGTTGAGTGAAGATGGCTAAGCAAAAAAGGAAGGATATGAGCTCAGCAGAGAACTTCATTGAAATCTCAAGCATTTCTCAAAAACCTGGGTTGTTTTTGAAGGGTTTAGGTTTGATAGTGTCCATATTCAGAATACCTTGAAGGGAGAAATCCTTTAGGTCCTGTTCTTTATCATCTTTGATGATAAAAGTTTGGCTAATTGTATATACAACGCACCTCAATTCTGGCATGGGTTAAGATCCTTTTATTCCTTGCCTCTCCCTCTGCTTGTATGTGGATAGTGTTTATCTCTTGATAGTTAACCTAAAGCTTGTTGTTTACTTAATTATGTACTGTGAGATTCAGAAAATATGGAATTTGATCAAGTTTGTGTCTCAATCTTTGAAGTGAAATTTAGTCATAACAGTATCTGGAGGTGTGGATTTTTATACTGGCCTGCTGAGTCCATTTTGTGATTTGGTTCCAAGCTTCTCATAGATGTACAGGGGTCAAGATTTCCTAAGAAGTAATGTATCAGCACCACGGTTAGACACTGAGTTATTTGGGTTTTAGCCATTCTTCAGTAGTTGTATCACTTTGATGTGCTCCTGGGTTTTCCCCCGGGTGCTACAAGGAGCGCGATTCAGTGCATGGGAGGGGGTGAAACAGAGGTCTTGGGAGCTTTGCTCATCGACTCTCATTTGAGCCAAATTGAAGGCTTTTGTTGAGAAGTACGAAACTTTCCTCAATATTCTTTTAGCGAACTCCAGTGTGCTGATGGCTGATGCAATGAAAAGTTTTTCCTCAGGTCTGTGCTGTGACACTTCACTGTTAGCAGAGGAATTCTGGTATCTCTTTTAGTAAATGAGCCATTTAGGATTATGGGTTAGTCATTACTTTTGTAGTGGCTTGCTGCTGATAGATAACCCATTTTTTTCTAGCGTGTTGTAGATCCTTATAGCATAAAATATGTATTTTTAATGCTATAGCTGCTAAAGAAAAATGAGAAGTGATTTCTGGAGTGTTCCTTCTTGGGTCTTAAGATGGTATAAACCAGTGAAATTTAATATACATGAGTGCTTTGCAGAGGAGCTTCAGCTTTTCAGTTTCAGAGAGCTGGGCTTGTGAAACTTAATTTCTAGTGTCTAAGGGGGAAGATTTGAAAGACTGGGGGTTTTTCTGGATCTTTGCTGCTGAAGTCCAGCTCCAGAATCTGTTTGACAAGCCTGTATCCTGTGCAGATGGCTCTGAGGGCAGTGGCTACCCCTGTTTTTCCTTAAACCTGTGTGAGGTCTTTAGGATTGTATGTGCCATTGCTTTTGTCTGATAATTTCTTTCAGCGCTGGTGGAACTGAGCCACCATTGCTAGAGTCGAAAGTGAACACAAACCCCTTTTGTATACTGTGACACTCTCTGGGCTGTAACAGGAGGAGGAATCTTTCCGTAAATCTCCTGTAGAGTCTCCCCACAGGTATGGGGAAGGCTGAGTGGTTTCTGGCTCACAGAACGGTGGTTTTATTGCTTTCAGGATTTTTCTGGATTGTTTGCCTTGCCATAGGGCTTACCTGTGTTGTCTGTTCTTTGCACTGCCTCAAACATGAAGCAGTTTCGTGAATTCCTTTAATAAAAATGGCCAGAAATGGTTTTCCAGTGCCCATTAAAGATGAAGGGGACAGCATAGTGCTGCTGCCCGTCCTCATCAGCATCAAGGCACTGAAAATCAGGGAAGAATAGCTGTGGAGGATTTGCCCGCTGCAGAAATTTTCCATAATTTTGCTCTGCTGGTGCTTTGGTTCCCTTTTATCAGTGAAGGTCTGATAATTTGGCAGCATACTGATGGAAGCAGCAGGAGGGTTTTCTGTTTTTTGTTTACAGTCATGCTTGCTTTGCCCTTTAAAACACAGTGTCTGCAGTCTGAGTCTCTTGGTTGGGGTGCCTGAAATACCAACAGCCAGTCCACACTTCGCCAAGAGGGCCGGTGCAGCTGGGATCAGATGGTCCAGGTTGTCAGGGGTGTGTAACAGGGTGATGCCATAGTAAGAGGTTTTTCTTTCAAGTACTTTCAAGCTTTTCTAGCAACTCAGCCTTCTGTAGAAATGCTTCTCCCTTCTGGTGTCTCTGGAGGCACATCCTGGACCATTTTCGGAAGGAGTGTGGGGGGAACAAATGTAGCTGCATGCTGTTATCAACAGCTTAAGCGTAGCAGTTAAGTCAACTGTTGGTTTAAAGGTGGAGGTGTGAAGTGGATAATCCATTTTATGCTCTCATTTAATTGCCATGCCCATCTTCTGGTTGGTTTCTCTCTTATCAGAGGTGCCCATCAAGGGCTTATTTAGGTTAGGCTAAGGTGGCATGTCCTTTGTGAGCCTTAATGAGCTGAGAAGCAGTGCCCTGCTCTCTTGCGAGTGCCACCAGAGGAGACCATCCCGCTGTCATGTGCAGCCCTCAGTCAGCGACGGAGCACATGAATTCACCTACAGGTGCTTGGCTTCCTCCCCTGCACGTTGTGAAAGCAACCATAGACCTTTGTTCCTCCCTACCCTTGAACGATAATGCCTGGAGTTTATGCGGCTGGTTCCAAGACTCTGATTGCTGATGGTGAAGGGGAAAAAAAAAATTAGTCAATAAATATTAATAACGCTGTCAAATGTCAGTGGCATTGCAGTGTAAGCCCAAAACTTGATTGCGCATGTTCCCTTTGGTGTGCTTCCAGCCTGGAAGCCTGGAGGACTCTTGCTGAGCATGTCTAAGACAGTGGATTGACTTCTTGAGTGTGTTCATGTTGCTCAATAGTAATATTGCACCAATTTCTGTTAGAATGCTGGATTTCAAGCAGGCTTGCGTGAGATTTTTGATATTAAAGGGGACACTGGATGACAGAAGCTGCTGATTTTTGTATATATTTTTTTTTTTTGTACTACAGAAGAGAATTTGGGAGTTTATTCCTGAAGAGCTTGGTGTTAGGATATGCCAAGAAAATAATTTTTACATGTTTGTGGAGTGTGCATTGCTAAGTAAACCCAGGAGGGAAGTCCCGCATGGTTCAGGGGTGGTGTATGAGAGCATCGAGCTTTTCCTGATGATACTTCCAAGGAGATGCAAATACCAATCCATTTACAAGAGGTGTTCTTTAAAAAGCAAACAGATTCAAAACAAAAACAAATCTTGTGAGAGCCTTACAAGAAGGCACAGCAACCCATACCTGTTCCTAGCAAGCTGGTGTCCAAAAGGAAGGAATATTCCAGGTTCCAAGTCATCAGCTCAACTGCTCCTTTTATCTTCACACACACAGTTACATGGGCAGGTGTTTACATGCCTCAGAAAAACCACCTAGGTAATGCATGGAAAGAACTTGGACCTTAATCATCTTTTCATGTTATAACAGCCCTTTCCCTTTTGAATTTGAGAAAGTTTGAGCATTTTGAGCCTCTCCTGAGAAACTTCCTTTGTGTTAGAGTGGGTGGAAGAGAATGCAGGAGAATCTGAGTTTTCCACTGAGTACTGCTCTGAAATGGGAGACCCAGGGAGGTTTTATGACACTGGGGACTACAGAAATGGCCCAGGAGAGAAGATGAGCCTTTGTACTTGAACTAATGACTGAAAATTCAAGGAAGACATAGGTTTCCAAATTACCATTGGATATGAAGCCTATTGAGGTTTTCCTCTACTGAGATCTCTGCTATTTAGCTTGGAATAAAAATCTCTATGAAAATTACATTCTGGAATCATTAGGAACATGGAATCAAGTGAATGCTTGCCAGCATATGTATTTTTGAATGCAGTTTACGTAGGTGACGAACACCTCAGGGTTCTTTGATGTGGAGCCACAGCCTCGGTTGAAGCTACGCCTGTTCATACCAGCCTGAGGGCTGGGTTTGAGATCTCAGAGAAAGTGCATTGATAAAGAGGAGTTTCATCATGTGCGTAACCTGTCCTTTCTTCCTGCCGAAGTCTGATAACACTGAGACTTGTACAGAAATGTAGCCTTCCTAAAACCTTGAGATATTTTAGTACCAAGACATTCAAAATGGCTTTGCTGGCACTGGAGAAGAACTGGTGCGTCAAGAAGGTCCATTACTTGTTCCTTGGAGACACCAAAGCATAATAAACTCTATGTGTGTGTGTGTGTTAGCAGAGATGCTGAGCAGCTTCTGTTTAATTTGGTGTGGATGAATGCTCTTTAAGCATTTTGAGAAATGTTGCAACAAATCTTTTAACTCACTGCTTTAAAATAGAGCCTGGACTTAAGTGGAGAACTGGGGATACTGAATCAGCACTCTGATTATAATTACCCCAGTGGAGGGTTTTACCAAGCAACTTACTTAATAAGCTTTTTGACTCAATTTGTAATAATCCTGCAAGTGTTACCTGAAAAAGATGACCCATTTTGTTTACCAGAAGGAGTTCTTTCATTGTCAGTCCTAAACCAAAGCTAGACTGATGTCACTTTATGAAAATCTGTGCATTTCAAGAAGCAAAAGGATTTGAGGCCAAGCCTCCTGTTTTTGCTCACAAATGAGAATAGTAAATGGACTATTATGCTAGAAAGGGACTTACTAGAGGTTTACCTCCTTATGTTTGCTGCCTGCTCTCCTCCATTGGAAGACATGGGAATGTGCTTCAAGAAAGAGAAAACTTGGAGTAATCCACATCAAATATAACAGCTGCAGCCTCCACTAGCTAAAGTAAAGACAGGAATGGTTTAGCTGGGGATGTGAGTTTTGGTGCTCAGTCCTTCAGAAAGGACTTTTTCCTTGCACCCTATTGAGTATGCTGGATGCTGAGCTGACATTGCTGCAGGCTTTTTGTCCTTGCTGTTGTGGCAAATGTTTCTCTTGGCTGCTTTGGGGCTCTGTTTGTTCTTTATTCATACAGAAAAATAAAACTTGATATCTTTTCCTCCTGTTCTTTTTTTTTTTTTCCCCTGTTCTTAAAACTTTTGATTACAAAATACCCTGTTAACTGAAAGCAGTTGAGGAACTTGAGGTGAAGGGATGAATACTTAGATGGAAACAGTGAGGGAATATGTCCTGCCTCCAGTCTAGAAAACCAAATGCAGTGAACAAAACAGATGATTTATTTTAATGCCATGATTTAGACTAAAATTAGTTACTTTATCAAGAGTGTGTGTCTGTCTGAAGATAGACCAGTTCTTAGCTAAAACACTGTTAACTGAGAGCCTGGCAGTTATCTCGGGGTTATGTTTTGCTTCATTTTTTGAGCTTGATAGAAGCAAAAGCAGGAGGGCTGAAGGGAGGAAGAGCACTTAGTGTCTAGTTCTGTCAAGCCCATGTTCTGATATTTTTTGAATAGCTCTGATTTTTCTGTAATAATAAACACAATATAACTACCCCATATTTTTCATCCTGAAGGGTAGAGCACAACTAATTAGTAGGAGAAAAGGATATATTCAAAGAAAAAGCCAAATAACCTAGATAAAAAGAAGAATTTTCTTACATACCACCACTGTATGCCATGTGGTTATTTTGAAACAGTAAATTATGATGCAAAGGTAAACTACCAGTGGGTTACATTTGATAGTAAGACATGACAGAATCACTTCACCATGATCTAAATTAGAAATTACAATATTTAAGCTTTTCCCTTCTTACTCACACTTTCTGTGTGGGGAGGTAGTCGGGGTTTTGGGTCAATTCAAGGCCAAATCCAGATGATGGATAATCTTGTCAGCATGGTCCTGTGCTGGCTGCAGGGCTTTAAGTCTCTGCTGCCGGCTCCTGTGAGCTGTGATTTGTCTGTAGGATGGGTGTTTCTATGGACTCTGTGGTGCCCACAGCAAGGCTTCCCTGGGTGAGCCGATGTGCAGCCCGCTGGAGTCTCCTCTCGCTGCCTCTCCCCGCTCTCATTTTGCAAACAGCAGTGCCTTTCGGAGCGTTTGTGCTGCTGTAGCTAATCCAGGCTGACCTGCCTGCTTGCTCTCCTGATTTGTTGGAGTTTTATCAGTTAGGGGTTTGTTTTGCTGGTAGTCAACCTGTGGGAAATGCCTGTGACTACCCTCATGTAAAGAAAATGGTTTAAATTGCTGTGTTAGAAAGAAATAGACAAAGGAATGGATGTTAATAGTTTACCTACAATGGTGCTGTTTCTGCTTGGATATTATGTTAGTTTTTGCAGTTACATTTCTTTTAAATCATTCATACTGTATGTAAGGATTTCTGAGTTCTTTTCCTGAGCTGGATTAGTGGGCTGTGATGCTCATTAATTCATGAAGAGCGAGACTTTCTTCTGTGCAATCACATGCTTCTGATTAAACACGATGCTTAGGTGTGGGTTTTTTTTCCTTACAAGAACTCTCTACACAGACTATAACGTAAGAAGAACTAGTAAATAAAATTGGCTATAAAGCAATAGTACTTTAACAGGAAATCACGTCAGGGCAAGGTGGGTCACAGCTGTAACCCTGAGCTCAGGGAGAACTGCAGCTGAGAGACTGCGCTAATTCTGTAGAGCTGCAAGAGGAGGAAGGAGCACCCCTCCCAACCAATTTGGAAAAAGTTTGCCTGCTGAGGGCTGAACAGTCTGGGCTGCTGGTCAGGACAGACAAGTGTGTCACTGTAGGGCTGGGAGGGAGAGGGAATGGGGCTCTTGGGGCTGCCTGCGACTCTGGGCAATGTTTGTGTAAGTCTCTCTCAAGACCTGGTAGATGGTGCTAGCACTGCTGCCCTGTCCCCCCTCCCTGAAGTTGATCAGCTTCTTAGCTCACCGTATATCTAAATAACTGGATTTGAGTGGTGTTCTCTTTCATTATAAATCAGTTTTTCATGTTTAGTTGTCTGTAGAGCAGTTCCACTGTTTTAGTTGCTCTGTGCTCTGTGCTGGGCTTGCCTGGGCCTTCTTTCCATGGAGGGATAATTTAGCAAGTATCATGGCCAGCAGCTCTGGACAAAACACAGATCCTACAAAATGGTAAAAAGACCCAAGTGATTGTGTGTTCAGCACAGTCAGGAGAGCAGAGCTCTGTCCTAACACTCTTTGGCTGTAGGTGAGAGTGGTTGGCGTGGTTGGGCTGAGCCCTTCACCCTCCACATGGACACAGCTGGTTATTCTGGGTTCTGCAGGGTATGGCTGCAAACCAGGAGCTGCCCCTCTGTCCCAGAAATACCTGGCTTAGGCTGGGCCTGAAAGGGTGACCAAGTGTTGTACCAACCGCAGGAATGAATTCAACCTTAAAGGTCAAACACGGGGCCACTTGCAGGTCTACTCTCTAGAGTCCCAATACCATCGTGATGTCATATACTTTTAGTGTATTACTGTGTCATAATATTTGCATCTCTTTTTTTGCATAATGAAGTAAAAATGAAGCTATGTTTTAGTGGATACTATTTTTCATTTCTAAGCCGGGTATTTCCCAGAGTAGTTTTGCAGTCTGAGATGAGAGATTGTTACTAACATGGAAATGTTATCTGAATCTTTTACTGGCAAATGATGGCAATTAATGGCAGAACTGAAAACTAGTTAAAGATCAAGAAGAAGATGATAGCAGATTTGAGGCATGTTACTAATTTGGATTGCTTGTTTCCTACATGGTGTATTTCTATGAAACTTTAAGAACAAATAATGTGATGAATACAAAGCCACTTGATTGTAGAAAGCAAATCTAAAGACAAAAATGTGAATTGCTATCAGGTGTTTATATTTAGGCTGTTCTCGAAACCTGTATCAAGAAAGATGAGCCTGGGTTAATTAATCATGCACGGTAGTTTTTTACATGGGAATTGGAAATACCTATAGGACAAAACGAGCCTAGTTAGAGAAACAGGAAGTTAGTATGGGAGAAAAGCTACAAAATCTATAACCATAACAAAGTGATATAAAAGAAACCTCTTGATTTCTTTTTTGTTAATCTAATATTGTGTACACAGTATAAAATTTTTCTTAACACTGGGTGGTGATTTTAAAAGCTAGAAGGAGACAAAGTTGACTGCTACACATTTTAAGTTCTACCCATTGACCATATTTTATCAAATTATTTTCAACCAAAATTTACCAGTTACTGGTTGTATTTTCCATGGGGTTTTTCGGTCTATTTGCCATTGGTAAATGTCGAGGAACAAGCCAGCTTGTATGTGGGCATTGATCAGTTTTTCACTCTAGGAGATGAAAACTGGGGGGTGTGTTTAGACAACTGGGAACTCGCTTGTAGGAATCTGCAGTGGAGAGGTCTTTGGGATGGTTATGGGGAACAATGTGTTGTTTGGGAGATGCTGTGGCCCAAATGGTTTGTGTGACCATGGTGACAGGAGCTGCACACTCGAGGCCAATGTTAACATCTTTAACTGGTGGGCATGGGGGGTGCTGCTGGTGTGCTTTGCTCTCAAGGCTGTTGGGCAAATCCTTGCTGTAAAACTTTGTTTCTATTCACCATGATTTGAGGCAGTGAGTGGGAGCCAGGGTTATATCCTTCAGCTGAGCTCTTGGTTCAGCTGCAGTGAGTCCTGGTCATGAAATACTCTTTTGCTCTGAGTCTCCAGCTCAGATATCTTCGGGAGCTCAGATTTTATTCAGCTATTGCATATAAACATCTCTTATATATAAAAAGTGGTATTGGGTTTAAAGGGGCCAGTGAAACAGTGCTTTCTGTGAGCTGTGATGGATAACGTGCTTATGAGTCTCTACTTCTGTATTCTGGTGGGAGAAATACAAAATGGAAATGAGTGTCTGGCACTGAAATTGTGCAGGAAAAATCAGACCTGCAAATGCATGCAATTTCCTGTCCAGCACCGGCATTTCTGATATTTTCATTGCATGTATAATCCACTCTGCAGCTGAGGTTTTCTTCAGACTCCTGAGGTGTTTTTGTTTCGTGCCAGACTGACAGCAGAAGGCTGCAATGCAGTTCTGAATTCGGGGTTTGTTTTAAGTGGAGCTCAGTTCCATTTCTACAGAATAGTATTTCTGTTGTGAAGATCCTAAGTTTTACACAGGGGAAGTTCTCCAAGAACTGATAAGAGAAGTGATACGATTTATTTAAACTGATTTTGTGGCACTTCACATCTCACTGTTTAAAATCGCCTCCCTTGAGCTCCCTTTCCCCTCTCCCCCAGTCAAGAGAGCGCTCACTTTGGAAGTACACTTTCTTCACAGGAATTCAATGGCATTTAGTTGACTACACAGAAAATTGTGAGCAGCTATACGTGCTGATGTGTGGTTTTTTATTTACTTTATGCAATTGTAACAAAGCTTAGAGTAGTCGCAATAGTAAAGAATTTTTTTTAATTTGGTGGCATTTCAATGTTGAGGCAACAATGACTTCACTTGGTAATTAAACCTCATTTGTGAAAGACCTTTTCCCTATTAATTTGATCCATTACAGAAACGCTCTTTGAAGCTGGTAGTTAATCTTCCTATTTAAATGGCTAGGTTTTACTCAGATTGGTTACAGCTTAGGTTTAAATAGCAGCTAAAAATAGCAAACTGTTGTGCTGTACAGTTTAAACATCTATCTATAGTATGAGCCTTTCTAGAAAGGAAACACGTAGTAACAGGGAGAGGAGACGCTGCCACTCAGGCAGCACTGGCTGGTTCCAACATCCCCTTTTCCTTGGGTTTTGCCCATCAGCTCCAGCTGGCAGCACTTGATGATCTTACTCTGGGATTAATTTTTAACAGAAAGCATTATGGGCTGGATTGGAGCAGCATTTCAGCTGCTAATTAATAATTCAATGGTTGTGAGAAGTTTTGACTGTTCCTGCTAAAGGCTGCTGCCAAGGGTGCTAAAACCTGGCAAAAATCTGGAAACTACCCAAAATATTTTCAAGAACATTAGGCTGTCACAAAGTAAATGCAAGGGCTGAAATCCCAGCTTGTGAGGTTGGTGTCTATTTTCATCTCTTGACTTGTCCTTCTCTACGTGCCCTGTGTGATTCACACCAGCCTGACAAACCTGTGGACTTCAAGTGCTCAGCTTGATTGCCAAAGCAGGGGGCTTTTAACTTAAAAGTGTCTGCAGCTCAAAAGGAAGCCGTGACAAACCTGCAGGAATCTGGGTGGATGGCAACCACTTACTTCCAGTAATTATCTCTTGAGTTTTTATTGTAGGATGAACTTTCTGCAGGTGAAGGGATCTTGAATGGGTAGCTAACAAAAATCAAAGGTATAAAGGTGAATCTAAGGCAGTGGAATTGCTTGTGCTACTGTTACAGTTTCAGCTGGGATGGAGTTAATTTTCTTCCTTAGCAGCTGTTGCAGGGCTGTGTTTTGGAGAATAACACTGAAAGCACACTGATGCTTCAGTTCTTGTTGAGCAGTGCTTACCCTGAGTCAAGGACTCCTCAGTTTCCCATGCTGTGCCCGTGAGGAGATGCACAGCAAGGCAGGAGGGGACACAACCAGGACAGCTGGCCCAAAGTGGCCAGAGAGATATTCCAAAGCACAGAACGTCATGCCCAGTGTGTAAACTGGGGGAGGTATCACTTGTCCGTCTTGGCTCTTGTTGCTCTCTCTATGTTGTCTCCCTTGTCATTGCAATTATTATGTTGTTTCAATTATTAAACTGTTTTTAAGTTGACCCATGGGTTTTACCTTCATTGCAGTTTTCCTCTCCATCCCACCAGGGTGGAACAGGTAGTGAGCACACAGCTTTGTGGTCCTTAGTTGTGGGCTGGGGTTAAGCCACCACAGTTACCTTGAAATACCTTTGACAAAACAGAATTACAGTGAAATCTGTGGTCCAAGAAAGAGGACAAATAGAATCCAGATGTTTGTTCACCTCCACCCTTAGTTTTCCACCAAGAGAAAAGGTACTCGAGGCCCATCTTCAGTAAGAAATATTTAATCAGTCAAGTTAAATAGCTAAAATAT
Organism: Pomatostomus ruficeps; assembly: GCA_013400735.1. Lineage (NCBI taxonomy): Eukaryota > Metazoa > Chordata > Aves > Passeriformes > Timaliidae > Pomatostomus > Pomatostomus ruficeps. Next base: position 36,103 of record VYZT01021211.1, read on the forward strand.
TTTTGCAGTATTGTTAAAGGTCAGACTTTTTGTAATGGCTGTTTCCAGATATACCTGTATGTCAGGAGGCTCAAGCTTCTCAGACCAAGATATCCATCACTACAACAGGAACATCTGTTGTCACAGGGAAATTCAATGTGAAGAAATCTGCAAGATGGGGAAATATTGTCAGATATTTTAAGCTGCCCTTCTGAGGGTCAGGAGCTTATATTCACAGGAATCAATGGGACTATTGTGTGTCCAGAGTTTTTTACAACTATAATTCCCATAAGTTAGTTTTCCATAGGTCTTTATTATTATTATGATGATGTCGATCTATTAACATTTCTTATTCCACAGAAATAGTTTTTCTTTGCTGGCAGGGGCAGGAGTGGAGGAGAGGATGTCGGAGTTGGGAATGGGGGGGGATCCTGTACAGTTTTTTCAAGCTGGTAAAAATGAAGGTAATTATAAAAGAGATTCTAATAGGTTATTCTGTTTTTATCATGGATTATTACGCTTCTTCCATGTTTCAAGGCATTCATGCTTCCAGCATCACTTGTAATAGTATTTTCACATGCATGTTTCTGCACAAACAAAGCAGGTTTTTGCCCACTGTGGGTAGCACAGCAGGCACAGGACTGAAAACGTGATTTTTGGGTATGTATTTGCTAACACTGAAGAGAGGAGATTCAGATTAGATATTGGCAAGAAACTCTTTACTCAGAGGGTGGTAAAGCCCTGGCACAGCCTGTCCAGAGAAGCTGTGGCTGCCCCATCCCTGGGAGTGCTCAAGGCCAGGTTGGATGGGGCTGTGAGCAAACTGGTCTGGTGAAAGGTGTCCCTGCCCATGTCAGGGGATTGGAACGGGATGTTCTTTACGGTCACTTCCAACCCAAACCATTCTGTGATCCAGGGGCTCTGGTTCATTGTGTCCCAGGGAACATCAGCCCCTGAATTGCTTTGCTCTGTAACTTGTGGTACTTCTCACAAGATGTGCCCTAACTAAAAGGAACTTCTGCACAGATCCACAGGCTTAGCAATGTGAATTTGGCAGTGGTAGTAGATGGCTTCTAAGTCTAGTGAAATCTTATAAAAAGTATTTCCCAAACTGCAACTGCCTTTTGTATCTCAGGTGTGTGCAAAATGAAGACAGGGTGCCTTCAGAAGATGTAAATGTATCAAAAGAAAACTGGACAATAATAGTGTGTGGTTTTGTATCATTCATTTAAGAATAAAAGCACATTTATTTCCTCAGGGACCACAGCAGCACTGAGCTCTTGCTTGCATATGCGAAAAATTTGGAGCTCCCATGTGAAAATGTTTAGTTCAAAACTCATCTGACCAGATGCATGGGGCAGACATGACCTGATGTGGGTGTTGGGAAAAGGGGGAATTCTCAGTCTTAATTGTTTCAGTGCTTTCTCTCAGTGAGCTGTTCTTTACCTCCTGTTCTGGAGGAGGCAGGTCGACAGAGGCAATGGAAGGAGAATGAGGTTTTATTTTCCAGTATAGGGGAGACTCTGGTAGAGGCTTTTCTGGAGAAAGAGTGAATCATAGAATCATCATAGAATGATGATTTTTTTGTTTTGTTTTGGGAAAGGGACTTTCTGGATCTCTTGAAAAGCAAGATATCTCATGTTCAATGAGTATCCTTGCTTATCTGCCCTGCTAGGTGGGCTTTGTAAGGATAGTAAAAAATAAAGAACTTGGAGAGTGTACATGGTACATGATGATGGAGCAACGAGCTGGAAATTACCTACTCTGTAATTTGTTGAATGGATTCGAGGGGTCAGGATTTGGAGGCTGGAGAGGCAGCACTCAAGGTACGAGGAAAGCAGGAAGGGTTCTGAGTACGGAAGTGTTTGAGGAACTCATCTTGGTGGAAGGCTCTGTGGGTTTGAGTTCAGTTCTGGCAGAGCCCAGCCCGGGCTGGAGTTGATACAAAGAATTACACTTGCTCTTTTAAACTGAGTGTTTACATTTTTCAATTTCAACTGGTTACTTGGCCGCTGGGCAACTCAGTTTCACATGCAGCTTTCACAAGGAGCTCTGTCACCTGTATTTGTTTCTACAAATACAAACTTTGTTTCGATAGGATCAGCTCTGAGCGCAGGAAAGAGAAGTCGCGGGATGCAGCCCGGTGCCGGCGGAGCAAGGAGTCGGAAGTGTTCTATGAGCTGGCTCACCAGCTGCCGCTGCCGCACACCGTGAGCGCGCACCTGGACAAGGCGTCCATCATGAGGCTGACCATCAGCTACCTGCGCATGAGGAAGCTGCTGGACGCCGGTAAGGGAACTGCGTGGCACCGTCTGGGAGGGAGATTGGGGCAGAAGCTATTTGTAAGACTTGTCAGTAGTAAAATAAAGGAATGCATTAATAGTTGTGTCCTTTCTCTGGGAAGGTGGGAGACCTTACAGTAGACATCAGCTATTGGCAATGGCACAGGAAAAATCCACTGTTCAATGGATTTCATTTTTCCCTTTTCTATTCTGGTGATCCTGGTTGCCTCATCACAGCTGTGGTGCTCTTTTCAGTCTCATTTGACCCTTCTCCCAAAGTGAAATTCCTTAATTTAAACCTCTCCTGCCCCTAAACTCGTTTGTTCCAGCTGTGCTTTCTTGACTGTAGGTAATTGGTGCAAGGCTGACTGAGCTAACTGCAGTTGTGTCCCCTTAATATAAACTGCACCGAGTAGTTTTGTAATTTGTGTTTCTGTGAACTGTGCTCCAGTGGAGGTGAAGTTAGCTGAGGACATGTTATCTCTGCAGCTACACCTGCCCGTGCAGCTGCAGGAGTATCTGAGTCAGGTTGTGAAGCAGTAGCTGTATCCCCTGCCATGGATGCTGTACTGGCTATTTGTGCTCATGCATGTCTACCTTTACTGTATGGAGGGGCAACTTTGGTAGCCAGACTCTGAAATTTCTCCCTGAGAGAAGTTTGTGATGCATTTTTGAGAAAAATTGTAAAATTCTTGCCACACAGACCTTTTCCTTAAGTTGGAAGGTTTATTGGTTAACACATAGCAGCACAGAGGGTTAACCTCACTCTGATTTTCTGTGATTTGTGATACCATTGCTAGAGCTTGAAGAATGTAACTGATCACTTATCTAAATGAATTATATTGGTTTTGAATGGTCCTGCAAGATTGACTCCTTGCAGACTGGTGCCAGAAGTCATTCCTGATGGTAAGTGAAGAATGGCTTTGCTTAAACAAAAATGTGTGGCTGCTTGCAGGTGAGCTGGAGACGGAAGCCAAAATGGAGAAGGAACTGAACTGTTTCTACTTGAAAGCTCTTGATGGCTTTGTCATGGTTCTGTCTGAAGATGGGGACATGATTTACATGTCTGAAAACGTGAACAAGTGTATGGGACTCACTCAGGTGAAATACTGACATTTCCTAAGACTGTTTCAAACCTGTAAAAGCTGCTGCATTTTTGTGTATGTGAAGTTAAACACCCATATACCTCTTAATTTTTGCAGTTTGAGTTGACGGGGCACAGTGTATTTGATTTCACTCATCCATGTGACCATGAGGAGCTGAGAGAAATGCTTACACACAGAAATGGTGAGAAGAAAGAAAAAAAAAATCAATTTAATTTACTTACGGATAGTTTGTGTTGGCATTAATACAGTTGGATATCTACCAGAAAATGGTGTTGAGTTAAAAAGCTAGTATGTTTTTATTTCTTAAATCTCAAATTAAACTTTGTTGAGAGACACTAACAACAGGAATAAGCAAAATGTTTCGGCTATATCCTAATTATAGGAGAAATGAGACTTCATTAGTATTCTTTAATCTAACAAAATTAATGACTAGAATAGAGTTCTTGAGGGTTGAAAGAATAAGTGCCTACAGGAATAAAATTAGAGCTAGGTTGAATGAGAATGATTTTAAGCAATTGCTACAGAGGGACATGGAGAAGCTCAATTGGTGCATTTGTCTTGGTCTGGGCTTGCCTTTACAGGACAACTGAGAACAAATGCTTTCTTGCAGAATTCTGTGGTGGTATACCTAAAACAACAAAAAAAAAAGATTCTGTATTTAAAAAACTAATCTGGGAACACTTGAACAGCCCCAAAAAGGGCTTTGGGGTTGATGCTTCTCTGCACCTTTTAATTGGTGCATGAAATTGGTATCTTTTCACAGATTTCTGGCTCTTCTTTTCTCCATCCAAGGGAGCAGAACACTGTGTTTACATGTTCTGTATGCTTTGAAATTTAACAATTGCCCATGAATTACTGCTTTTATGTCTTCTAGAGATTTGATAAAGGCTATAAAGACTTGGCAGTTCATGTGCCTCCAAACAAATCTGCTTTACTCACTAGTTAGAAGCCTAAAATCTGACCTCTCTACTTTCTCTTTCATCAAATGAGGGTTATATGGACTCTGAATCCAGATAGTGATAAATTAATAACCCTGCCCTTTGCTGTCTTGTAGCACTGTAAATCTTATGTAAGTCTTATGTTGTCATCTTATTTAATTCCGTGGAAAGGACCTGATAAGATACCGTAGCACTAAGGGCCCGACTTTGTTTTTGTAAGCATTTTGTAAACTTGTCTGCCCTTAGAACTGAAATCTGTTTCTAATGCTAGATAAGACTTCTCCCCTGCCTCCCCATCCAGAATACAGTAATGCATCTTGGGGGTGGGGGAACAGCTTCCCTAAAGCAGTGTAAAAAACCTGGTTTTGTTGCAAAAGCTTATTCTTAAAAATGCCATATCACTGAGTTTCATGCAAACCATCTCAAGCATGTCTAAATCGGCCAGACTGGAATCAGATGTCTGGAAAGCATTATTACAAAAGCTGTTTTGCAAATGACGTTGGCAGACAGAAGTCTAAATTACAGTAATAGTAGTACATTTTTATATTTATTAGTATTCCCAGGTTGCCTTCTACTGCAGCTCTTACATCAGTGGAATTATTTTGGTTTTGAATTGAGTATTAAATATTCCCCTTTGGGACTGTACAGTTGCAAGTGAATATAAATGTAATTGGCAGAAACAGAACTGCATTCTCATTTTATGAAGCTGCTTTTTAAACTTTCAAAGCTGGCCATTTAAAAAAATAATGTCCAGTGCTGAATCAAACTTGAAAGTTGCTCCATCTTTTACAGCTGCTTCTCAAAGCAGAGCCTCAAGCATCAGGACTTGGTAACAGTAATGTTGTGTGATCTTTAGCTATCAATTACTAGATTCATTTAACTCTTAAAACTTACTGAATTAAATAAATTTTTGCTGCTTCTGTAAACTCTACTTTGGTTTCTCCCCCACTTCCTCCATTATTGAGGATGTTTTAAAGTAGCATGAAATATGCTTGAGCCCTTTGGTCTTTGCCTCTGCAAGAAGCAATAAACAAGGCAGCACAGGGGCTTTAACATTTTTCTAAATAATTCTGTCAAACCCATGGCTGCAGTGCAAGCCACCATCAAGAACTTCATGGCTACTATTGTCTGTGGAGGATGAGAGCAAATTATTGTATAAACTTGTGTCAGAAACAAGCTCATGTGTTCTAAACTTGCCCCTCTGCCATCATTTGGTCCTCACTCTTTAGCAAGCCTCAGCAAACTGGCTCTTCCACTGCTCCTTCTCCCGGCTGCTGTATTTCCTCCTTGCACACATTGTGAGCTGCTTGCAGCTCTCCTGATAGCATCAGTTACATTTTCTTTGCCCACAACAGCATAGCTGGTAATTCACTCTGCAGGGATCTCCCCTGTACAGGCAAAAACTTAACTTAAAGCCTGCTGGTAGCAAGTGAGACTAAAAAATAAATGCCACCAACATTGATTTATATTAGGGTTTCTGGACTTTTTTTCTCCCAAGAATGTTAGTAATGTGTTTATAAACTTGGTCCCTGTTTACTCCAAAAGTGTAAATCACCATGGAAATATTTGGATGCATATAAACAGCTGAGTTGTTAATTTTGAATTGAAAAATTTGTAACTATTGCAGTCCTGAGGAGCAACAAGCCCAAAGGGTACTTGGCTTGAACCACCCCATAGTGAGTAACTGATGCATTTCAATGCAAACCACCTCAAAAGGGCTTCTCATTCTGCACATGCTTTTCTTGTCCTCTGTCACAATTTTAAAATATATTAAATTTCCAGTTGGTTTCTCTTTCTTCCCACTCCTTTTCCCTGAAATCTGGGAGTGGGGAGTGGGCTACAAATACAGTCCTGATTTTAAAACATTGAAACTGGGCTGCATCAAAAGCCTGTCCTGTGAGGACAGGCTGAGAGAGGGCTGGGACTGTTCAGCCTGGAGAAAAAGGGCTCAGGGGAGATCTTTGAGTCCCTTCCTGTACCTAAAGGGGCTCCAAGAGAGCTGAAGAGGGACTTTGGACAATGAATGGAGTGACAGGACAAGGGGAAATGGCTTCCCACTGACAGAGGGCAGGATTAGATGGTTTTTGGGAAGAAATTCTTCCCTGTGAGGGTGGTGAGGCCCTGGCACAGGTTGTCCAAAGAAGCTGCGGCTGCCCCATCTCTGGCAGTGTTCCAGGCCAGGCTGGGCAGGGCTTGGAGCAACCTGGTCTGGTGGAAAGTGTCCCTGCTCATGGCAGCAGGGTTAGAACAAGATGAACTTTAAGGTCCCTTCCAACCCAAACCATTCCAATAACTCCATGAAACTTCAGGGGGTTTTGTCTACTTGATAGTAAAACTTGTTCTGAAAAATGCCATTATCAGAAGTGCTGTTAGGTGTATGAATCAGTTTAGTTTATTTTTTGGGTCTTCCCTTAGTCTTAGAGACTGTAAGATGTTTGTGGAGATTTTTTTATGCCTTTGGAAGACGATCTGAGAGTTTTAAGAACTGGTTTGCTGTTTGCTTTTGCTAGGTCCTGTGAAAAAGGGCAAAGAGCAAAACACGGAGCGCAGCTTTTTTCTCAGAATGAAGTGTACACTGACTAGCAGGGGAAGAACAGTGAATATAAAGTCTGCTACATGGAAGGTAACTAATGCAAAGGAATATTTGCATAGTTTGGCAGCTTCCTCTTCAGATGTCATAACACTCTATTTCAACATTTTTACTTCATATAAACGAGCTGGAGTTTCACTAAGTACTTTATAATTTTATGATTGTGCTTCATTATGCTGAATTTTAATGCTGAATACATCATGGAGGTAACTGAAACAATGTTTTAAAATTAGTTTTTCAAAACTCTTTTAATGAATTTTCCATTTTAGATTATAGGTAATTTACTTACAAACAATTATAACTACTAAATATGTTTGCATAAAGCCTTCTCTGGGAAAAAAGTACTTGACACCACTTATGCTGATCCCTGATTTCTTTTGATTTAACACTGAAAATGTGACAGTTGAGGTCTCTCTGAAGGACTTCAATGCCATTCTTTTGAAGCTGCTGGCTCTCCCTTTTGTAACAGTTGGAACAAAAAGAGGCCAGCCTGATAACTTTCTGCAGTGGATGCATTTTCTCCTCTCGACAAAGTAACCTTTTACAGTATCGAGTGGATTATGGCTCACAGCTCTCTTTTATGATTTGAATTTGATTATTCTGGATCAAACAACTATTTCTGCTTCAGAATGGTTAAAAGAAAGCCCCACAAAATGCAAAACTTCCTGTCTGTTGAAGAATATATTTGATCTCTGCCATCACCTCTGCAGAAGATCTAAAGTGGGGGTTGCTACTGTTACCATAACTTTCAGATTTAAATTGTGAGATACCTTTTGCTGAGGCAGCTGCTCCTCAGAGTTGTCATTACTGTGACTAGAAAGGGGAGTTCACAGAAATGCAGCCATGCCTGCTGCTGCTTCAGGCAGTGCTGAGGAAGGAGTTGGTGGGCTGTGAACCCACCCCAGGCTGCGTGGGGTGACGAGGAGGAGGACAGTGCTGTCCTCCAGCCATCCCTTGTCACTGTCCCCTTGAGGGGTGGGGAGGGGCAGGGCTTGGCTCTGGGTGTGCTGGTGGAAATAGGATTGTGTTGTCTGACAGACCAAACCTCGTCCCTTTCTAAAATCCACCTCCCTGCAGGTGCTGCACTGCACTGGCCACATCCGTGTGTACGACACGTGTGGGAACCAGACTCACTGCGGCTACAAAAAGCCTCCCATGACCTGCCTGGTGCTGATCTGTGAACCTATTCCTCACCCATCAAACATCGAGGTCCCCCTGGACAGTAAAACGTTCCTCAGTCGTCACAGTCTTGATATGAAATTTTCCTATTGTGATGAAAGGTAATATATATGATTTACACGATAAAAAATAATTCATTTGAAGGATTTGCAGGGCTGGTACATGTTGGCTGATGTTTGCCTTATATATTTGCATAATCTTTCTTGATAATTTGTTTCATCTCCACAGTGCAATCATTGATGGCATGCTTGGGCTTTCCCTAACTTGTCAGGATGTCTGAAAAGCCAGACTTTTAGATCTAAGGAGGATGCAGGTTTATTACTTTGGAATAACAAAAGGGAAATGGACTTTTTGTATGGGCAGGTAGTGACAGGACAAGGGGCAATGGTTTAAAACTGAGGGAGGGCATGTTTAGATTAGATGTTAGGAAGAAATTCTTGACTGTGAAAATGCTGAGGTCCTGGCACTGAGGTTACCCAGAGAAGCTGTGGCTGCCCCATCCCTGGAAGTGTTCCAGGCCAGGCTGGGTGGAGTTCTGAGCAATCTGAAGCAGTGGAAGGTGTCCCTGCCCATGGCAGGGGGCTGGAATGGGATCGTCTTTAAGGTGCCTTCCAACCCAAGCCATTCTATGATTTTATGAATAAATCCTTTGCCTTCAGTTAACTGCTTCTTCAAATTGGTCTCTACTATAGCGACAGGGATTAAATTGAAATGAAAGGAGTCTTGCAGACACTGAAAAAGCAGGATTTTAGGTTCACCGAAGAAGGGCATTTTGGTGACTGAAAAGACTGTGTGTGTAATGCTTGTCAGATGTATTTCATTGCTACTGCTTCCCCTCTCTCCTTTCCTCAGGAGATCGGTGTCTGCTTTCTTCTGTCAAAAAAACCCCCAGACGTTCAGCTGTACTTTTAATGCAATACATCTGCTGTTGAAAAATGAGATTCTGTGTTCTGGTGCAAATCAGGGGTGTAGTCAGGCACATAAGACTGATTTTCCTATCCTCTGGGAACTTAGCTTGACAAATTTGATAAATGCAAATGAAGGAAATAGTCAGCTCAATGTTTTTTGTTTGGGGTTGGTTTGTTTCCTTTTTTTGTTTGTTTTTAATTTGGTGTTACTTGTTACTACCTATTTCCTTTACTTTATAACAAGTGAATTTCTAGTTAGTTGTTGCAGTTAGATGCAGAAGGAGGTTAGTGCAGGTTATTTCTGCAGTAACAACCTTTCTAGGTCTGATGGTGTCACCTAAAAGGTACTTATTTGGTCACATTCTGCATCTAGAATGGGGCAAAATACAAGCACTTCCCTGGTTAGCACTGCCCTCTAGAGACTAAAGAAATCCCATTTTCCTTAAAGGCAGGCAGTGCTTGAGTGGGAAGAGTAAATCTGATTCCTAATTTCCCTTAGCTGCAGGATTAAAACTGTTGAAGCGTATCTTTGTAGTTTTGTTAAATTCTCACATTTGCCTAAGCTGGTCTGTAAGTAGCTGCTCTACCTTGAAGCAAAAAGAAAAAAAGGTCTTAAAAGCAGGGATTTGTTTAATCCTATCCCACTACATGATTTATAAGTACCCAGTGAGAAGTAAAATCTCTTTTCAAGAAGCATCAAAATAGCAATAGCAATTTGTTTCAAAATGAAAAGTTCCAGTAAACCAAATTTGCTGCTGATATGTGTGAAGTTATTCTTAAGGTTTTGCTAGATGTGCAAGCATCCAAATGCTCTGGTATTTGTGCTGGCCCGTGTCTGCTTTCACGTAGCAATTTTTTCCCTTGTTTTAAAGAATTACAGAGTTGATGGGGTACGAGCCAGAGGAGCTCCTGGGTCGCTCAATCTATGAGTACTATCACGCACTGGATTCTGATCATCTGACCAAAACACACCACGACAGTAAGTGAAAACTGAATTTAAAGCCCTCAAACTACAGGAGATGAGAGACAGCCCTGGGGGAAAGCAGCAGAAGAACGAGGGCTTTCTTTCAGTTGCAGATATGAATCTGCAATGAATACTCACCTCAAACAGTTTTGGGGGGTTTCTGCCTGTAATTAAAGCTGTTGTCCTTTCTGCTTCCAGTGTTCACAAAAGGGCAGGTGACAACGGGACAGTACAGAATGCTGGCGAAACAAGGTGGCTATGTCTGGGTTGAAACTCAAGCAACTGTTATATACAACACTAAGAACTCTCAGCCACAGTGCATAGTGTGTGTGAACTATGTGTTGAGGTAAGCTGAGTGGACTTCAGTGTTCTTTGTCATCACCTTTACTGCAGACAAAGTCACATTCTGATGGCACTGATCCCCTGTTGAGTGCATTATGTTACTGTTCCCTACCAGAGAAATTCTTCTTACCATACTGCCAGTCCTAGGATTAGAAATTGTATTTGAAAACAAAAATTGATTTAGTGATGTCAGTGGATGATCCCTGCAGGCAAATGAGTATAGATCCAGCCTCTTCTGTATGATTGCAGTGGAAGTATTGAGCATTTGTGTGCATTCTAGACAACTCTCTAATCTTTGTCCCAAGTCTGGAGCAGTTAATTCCACTAATAACTTTGTCATGGAGTCAGAGCAGCAGAAGTGGTGTCATTCTAAATCCCATCTATCTTTTTCTTCCTCTTTCAATTGCAAGCTTCAGCTGAGGGCAGACTGGTTGACTATTTTTCTGCCAATGTATAATAGTCCTAAATTAGTTTTTCAAAACTTCAGTGAGTGTACCACTATCAGTCTATCAAGATATTGCACATTCATTTAAAACACAGAAAGGTAGCTTAGGAAATATCTAACTTTCCCCCCTTTTTTAAATCTTTTCCTTATTTTTTCATCGCTTTCAGAAAAGCATGTTTATTTTTGTTACTTTTTTTTTGATGGCACCATAATTAGTGCTTGCTTTGTCTGTTATTTTTGAGGAAAGAATGAGTAAGAAAAAAATAATTTTTAAAGCTCTTATCCTGGTAATTTTGTGGGATATATGTGGTGGGATGTTTTTTGTCTGTTTGTGTGGGGTTTTTTGTTTGGTTTGGTTTGGGGTTATCCTGGGGGGGGAGAGTGGGTGGGTTTCAACCTACAAAACTATTAAGCCAAAATTTGTTCCTTTTAGCTGTTCTTTAACAGTCATCTTCCTCTCTGTCTGACAGTGGAATTGTTCAGAAAGACTTAATTTTTTCCCTTGGACAAACTGAGTGTATGCTGAAGCCAGTGGAGTCTCCTGACATGAAAATGACCAAAATATTCAGTAAAGATGACCTGGATGATACCAACAGCCTATTTGAAAAACTTAAACAGGAACCAGATGCTTTAACTGTGCTGGCCCCAGCTGCTGGAGACACAATTATCTCTCTAGATTTCAGCAGTAATGGTGGGTGTGTGTTTAAATTAGAGAGCATGTTAATTAGCAAAGTTACTGTTTTATGCTAGATTTCAAAAAATAACATCCCAGTACCACTTGCCCAGTGGTATTTCAGCTGCTGTTTAAATTTAATGAGGTCCATAGACACGCACGGTACTGTTACTTAGGTTGATGGTTTCTTTTAATTTTTATAGAGTCTGATGAACAACAATGTGATGAAGTTCCTTTGTATAATGATGTAATGCTCCCCTCATCCAGTGAGAAATTGCAGAATATAAATATGGCAATGTCCCCACTACCTGCCTCTGAAACTACAAAGCCACTCCGTAGCAATGCTGATCCTGCACTCAATAGAGAAGTTGTATCAAAGCTGGAGCCAAACACAGAGCCACTCGAACTTTCTTTTACCATACCTCAGGTGCAAGAGCAGCCAACCAGCCCTTCTGATGCAAGTACCAGCCAAAGTTCACCTGAGGTGAGTTTCGTAATTTGGATACGTTGTCATTAAAGTGGATGTGCTGTTGGGGCTTGCGGGGCAAATCTGGTTAAGGATGCAGCCAGGACAGGAATTGGAAATTATTTCTCCCTTGTGACCTAAGCTCACGCCATGATCTGAGGAAACTGATAAATTTTCATATCTTTTCATTAAAGTGAGTCTTGCATCGTATGCCATACTATCTGATAGAAATAGGGAGAGCTTGGGATTGGTCTTTTTCATTCAGTTGGTTCAGACACAACTTCCCTAAACAGCAAAGCAGTCGCAGTAAATTACTGTACGGGCTCCTTCCAGGTTCCAACCAAGCAAGTGCTTCCCAGGTGGGGTAAATTTGAATGTACACAGACAAGTGTATTTCCCTTTCCCATTTTAATTTTGTGCAGCTATAGCTTGGAATTGGTTTCTACATTAGAACATTTTGCAGAGAATCTGTAGGTAACAATGCCAAGTGATGCACTGACAGAAACCTAAAACTGTGCTCAAAATGTTTTCACAGCCCAGTAGTCCCAACGACTACTGCTTTGATGTGGATAATGAGATGGCCAGTGAATTCAAACTGGAATTAGTGGAGAAACTCTTTGCCATAGATACAGAAGCAAAAAATCCATTCTCTACTCAGGTAAAGTACAGTAACTTAAAATTATTATCATCTTATTGTGAATGTACTTGTCTTCCTCTTTAGAATGCCTTCAGGAACCTCCTTCCTTTTTTATGTAATATTTTGATTAAAGTGCAAAAATAAAATGTTGCAAGGATTTGGTAAAAGGAAGAGCCTTGATGAAGCCATGAAGTCATAGCTGAGATTTCTTCCACACTGCTAAGTTCCACCTCTTGTCTCTTCCAGGAAACTGATTTAGATTTAGAGATGTTGGCTCCTTACATCCCGATGGATGACGACTTCCAGCTGCGCTCCTTCGATCAGCTGTCCCCGCTGGAGAGCAGCTCCTCCAGCTCGCAGGGCGCAGCCACCATCACCATATTCCAGCAGGGTCAGGCAGCCCCCGGCGCTGCCGAGGAGATGAAGCCGGCGGCGGAACGCGCCGAGGAGGGGAAGCCGATCCTGGTCCCTTCCTCGCCCGTGCGCGGGGCCGCCGAGCCCGGCAGTGCCCCCGCGTCGCCCTACGGCGGCAGCAGGAGTCGAACGGCCTCTCCCATCAGGGCAGCCAAAGGAACCGTGGATCAGGGGGAAAAGCCTCCTCCAGGAGCACCCAGCTTGCTAACAGTCACTCTGAATAAAAGGTATTTTAAAAGTGCAGCTTAAACCCTGCTACCTGTACAAGGAATTAGACATAAATTCTGCCAGCTCTTGTGTGTTCATCCTCAGCGTTTTTCAGAGTAGAAATTGAGACATTTAAATTTGGACATGCCAGACAAGTCTTTTTTTAATAGTAAACTCCCCTAAAGTTAATTTCACGTAAGCACCTCATGGAAAAGGCAGCTACTGTAAAAATTCTGTTCTGCTCTTGTACCTGACATGCAGCCTTTATAAAACTGCAGTAGGGAATGCACTGGTAGTTACACCCACACAATATTTCTGATGCTTTCCGTGTCCACCGTGTTAGAGGTAAAAGGCAACTACAGTCTGTGTTACAGATATTGCAGATATCAGATATACAGATATCTATAAGCAATAGATACTGCTTTTCAAACTAAATGTGTTTTGTGATTGACTGTGGTGCCTGTATAGGTATTTATCACAACAGAAAGCTACATTAAGTCAAACATGAGAGTTATGATTTATAAATCTGTACATAAAAATATTCAGAATAGACTTCCCTCACCCATCCCTCCCTCCTTTCTATTAAAAGTGAACTGCTGAATTTTTATGCTTTTTTTCTGCAGATTTAAATTTTTTTTGTTAAAACTCATTCTGATCTTCACAGCGAGATTAAAGGCTAACATTTGCTATGCTCATAGAAAATGATTGTTGAAATAAGTTAATTTATGAACGAAAAGTAGTGGAGTTCATAAATTCAGTTCTGTGATGATGTATATGTAAGTGTCCACAAAAGAAGAATGGCTTGAGGAAAGTGGAAACATCTTAACAGCCTGAATCAATTTTTCATAGATCTACTGCACTGGATGAAGAACTAAATCCAAAGATGCTAGCTTTGCATAATGCTCAGAGAAAACGAAAAATGGAACATGATGGTTCACTTTTTCAGGCAGTTGGAATTGTGAGTTTTGTTTTACCATTTTAAAATATTCACTTTTAACCTTGCAATTTCTGAAATGAGGCATCAGTGCAGACTCCCGAGTTGAGCTGTTGGTAAGCAGTGGAATCTTGGGATGAGAGATAATTGACAGTGAAATTTATATATATATCCACACACACATATATATGTATATGCAGATACTCCACTTTTAGTTCTCTTTTACTCTCAGCTTTTCAAAAGTGCCCTCCACACCCAAGTACATTCCTTTATGAGGTAGAAGTTACTCTTCTGTGAACATACATGTTTCTTTAGTAGAATACGCACAGATGTAAGACATCACATTTAAAAGTGTAATTGCTGTATTTCTTTAACTTTTGAATTCAAACTCAGTTTTCATTTTTGTCAATACTGGAGATTAGTGTTCCTATGCTTCTTCCTATGCTTTTATTTTTCCATTGGGTCTGAGATTCCTTTACTTGATCAGACAAGACCATCTGAACTGTGAGGGAACTCCTATAATAACCTAGCAAATGTCTATTACTGCCACTCCCTTTCATGCATACTCTCTGTAGTATTAGTGTGGGCACTTGGGAGTATCTCATCCTCATCTGTCCTAGCTATTCAAAAGGAGCTTTGTAGATACCTCTACGTTTGTATCACTTGATTGGGGGTTGTCCAGCTGGTTATTTTCTGCAAGGGTTGGTTGTCTTCGTAATCTTTGTCTCTCCCTGTCGGTTCTCAGTATTTTGAAACCTTGAGCTTTGCCATTGCACACTGTTCTCTCTCATCTTCACTGGAAATTCCCACTTCTCAAGTTTTGAGAAATCTTAGTCTTAAGCTGTAGTTCCTCTGCTGCAATGCAGCCTTTTAGCTTCTTTGTTTCTCTACTGGGTCCCCTCCTAGCTGTAGTCATCTGCCATATCTTACAGTGCAGGATTATTTTTCCTCTGAACTCTCCTTACTCCTGTACTAGCATTCTAGTTTGGGCATAAGACAAATCAGGTTTTCTATCCCATTTCTATGCCATTGTTTTCATTTGCTAAATGCTTTGCACTTCCATGCATGTTGTTCTGCTGCCTCCAGGAGCCCTGTAGGAATTCACAGCTCTGCAAGAAATGTTATTGCCTTCCACTGCCCTTTTCTCATGCAGTGGTGCTGCAGCTGTCATAGTGTTGCTGATAAAATATTCAAAATAGCACGGGATGACATTAAATACACAGAACAAAAGCAGTTCAGTATTAACTGCTGGAATACTGTTCAGGCTTCTGTGCTTAGTGCCAGTTTAATGCTTACAGGTTCAGGCTTCATCCTTTGCTAAACCTTTTTCTTTTGTCTGCATCTGACAAAAGTGTTACAAATATTTTGATGGTTTCTCAGAGTCAGAAGCTGAATTTCCATGAAGCTGGGTCTTAGTGGAGTTATTTTAAGCAAGTGCTTTTGCTGTTTGGCTTCTGTCTCCACAATGGATTGCTGGGAGGGTATAGAGGCTTTTCACACATGCAGAAGAAAAATGATGTTAAATCCAGGGTTAGAATACCTGCTATTCTAGGGCTGTACAAACACTTGCCACAACTTCTTAGCTCTAGGGAAGTGGGATGCATTTTGCAAAGAGTGAAAATAAGTGAAGACCAAAGTAAAATACTACTTTAGCTTCCTAGAAAACAGGAGAATTGGACAAGGACAAGATATAGCAAGGTTGTAAAGTATTGTGTTATAGTAAGGTTATAAAATAATTATATAAATTGTTACACTGGAACAGTTACAAACCATATCTTTCTTAACACTAAGGGCTGGAATACATTCATGGTAAAAAAAAAAAGGCAGCAGCAGTGTAGGTGACTGATCTCACTACGAACTACACCTCTGAGTTAACTGTAACTTCTACTATGCAGCTGCTCTTTTGACTTGCACGGGTGTTTTATAACCTGAAAACATATGCTCTTCACTATTTTAAGTGCTAAGGATAATGGCAGTGTTCTGAAATACCCTCTCCTCTTTTTGCAGCAGTCAGTATCACTAACAAGACCAAACTTTGCAGATTCAAGTACTTTTGCCAGCTGACTTGATACTAAGATGGTGCTTTTTCCTTCCCTCCCATCTGTTTCAGTGGCAGCTTCTTCTTCCTTATCCCAATTATAGGAAGCCTTTACAGCTTCCTAATCTCCATATCTTCTCTTCTGCTGTCAAAACAATATGCTAAGGAGCCATATCTGCACTAGACTGGTGTAGGACTGCATTTTCCACAAGGCTTGGATCAGGTGGCTTGGTGGCAATAACTGGAGTGCAAGCAGAATTTACATCCTAAATGTGTAGATAGAATCGACCTGCTGAGGTTCCTGACTCTCCTGCCTGCACTACTAATTCCAGTGCAGAAAGCCATTAGAGACTCCAGTGAAAACCTGCTGCTTACTCACCCCAGAGCAGTGGTAATTAAATGGGTGTGTTTGTGTACATGTACACGCTAATCTTGAGCGTGGTAACTGATGATAACCAGGATTTTGTAATTGTTTTCTGTAAGGGAAGTAAGGTCTTGAAATCTGATTCAGTTTTCTGTTAAATAGTTTTCAAGTTAGTGTACTTGGAAATATAAGTTGTGAACAAAGTCCACTTTAAATTGTAACAATGCCTACATTCGTACTTAGTGACGGGAACTGTTAATTTGGAAGAGGGGCATGGAGGGTTATAAAGATACAATATTGACTAAAAAAGATTGATTTTCCTTCTTTCTAGGGGTCTTTATTCCAGCAGACAGGTGACCGTGGAGGAAATGCATCACTTGCTTGGAAACGTGTAAAGGGATGCAAAACAAACGGTCACAGTGGAGTGGAGCAAAAGACAATCATCCTACTATCAACTGGTTGGTACCTTCCTTTCCTGGGCCCAGGGGGTGGAGGGGGCTGTGTGAAAGAGAACAGGCACCAAAGCTAACCAAACGTAGCTCCTTGTGTGCAGCTCTAGGAGAGGTTAAGCCTGGTGAATAAAGTGCATTTTTCTCCTTCCCCTCCCTCTGTAGACATAGCGAGTAAACTTCTAGGGCAGTCGATGGATGAGAGTGGACTCCCCCAGCTCACGAGTTACGACTGCGAAGTAAACGCTCCCATACAAGGCAACAGAAACCTGCTACAGGGGGAAGAACTGCTCAGAGCTCTGGATCAAGTTAACTGAGCTTTCACAAAACTTGCTCCTTTTTTGGACACTGGTGAATCATCACCTAAAGCAGTCTATTTATATTTTCTATATCTGATTTTAGAAGCCTGGCTACAGTACTGCACTAATTCAGTTAGTTCAGTTTTGATCCCCTTTCTACTTATTTTGACAGTCTTTTTAATATGTTCTTTATGTAACAATAATTCAAACTATAGTGCATTTTTATAATTCTTTGGTACATACACTTTTAAGTCCATTACATTTAAAACACACTTGCAATAGCAGCTTTGAAATATGCACCTGATTTAAAAAAAAATATTTATTTTTTGGCTGGGGAGTTGGTCACCAAAATTTATCATTAGTAAAATGTCAACACAGAAAAAACTGGCAATACTTCCATCCTGCTTTTCATAGGTAGTTGGAAGACTTGTGCTCTCTTACTCTTTATGTTCAAGTAAGTTTTTTATTTTAATAGTTTTTATAAGAAACAACAATGCTTTGCAGCGGTGCATTGTAGCCACAATCGCACAATATATTTTCTTAAAAAATACCAGCAGTTCCTCATGCAATATATTCTGCATTTATAAAAACTAGTTTTTAAGAAGAACCTTTTGTTTGCCTATGAAAACATGTTTAAACCAGGATTATGTCATTATTTTAGTCACATTGTAATATAAATTGTTCTTAAATGCTGTCTTATGCTTTTGACTTCAGTGAGTGTGGTTAGTCAAAGGAAAGGCTTTATCTGGAAAGGGCTAGCAGCATTTTATTTGGATATGTTCTCAATTTAGAGAAAGTTTGATGTTCTTAAAGTAGTCACTTTGCCAGCTTAAAAAAAAAATCCCTGCCTGTAGTTGTTGAAGTTAATGCTAATATTGTGTATGATCTTAAATCTAAATGTTCAGCTTACCCTGTGTGGTATAGGTGATATTTCAAGCAGATTGTAAAACATCTTGCATTGTTAGCAAACTTTTATCTAGTACATCATTGAGTTGCTCAATATTTTGATGTTTTGGTTTTATGCACCTTGTTGCTATTAACATCCATATGTTTTCATGTAGATTTCAATAACTTGAATATATTTAGAAGCCTTTTTATTTAGAAATATATAGTTGTCACAAACATCTTATTTTCCTATATGTACTGTACAAAACCTTCATTCACTCATTCTTTTTGCTCTTTGTGGTTGGATCTAACACTAACTGTATTGTTTTCTTACATCAATAAACTATATGTGGACCAGGCCCCCTTGGGGAGTGTGTTATCTGAGAGAAATGAGATAATTTATATTTTTGTTAGTGGTTATTGTTCATCCGTGTTCCCTTTTTAACTTAGAGTTGGTTGGAAATCACTGCTTCCTTATTTTGATTGTAACATCTCCATGGTCATTCTTTGAGCCTGTTCAGTACTGAAGTCTCCCAGACAGTGTTGTACTACCACTCGCCAAAGACCTTACACTTCTCAACCTGTTCTCACACCAGTGAGCAAACCTGACAGCCAGGAGGCAGCGTTTTTGTTTCACTTTAGAGCAGAAAGCATTCATTATGAACAGCTTCAAGGCTTGTCTCTGGAAGCTTTATCAAGGTAACACAGGAAAGCGGGAAAAAAGTAAAATTCACAGGAGTGATTGATCTGAGATGGATTTTTATCGCAAAATTCCGTGATTAAAAAATTAAGCTGGTACTTGATAAAACTTGTTCTACATTTGTGTGCTGTTGACCCAGTGACTTTCCTCATTTTGCTGTCATAAAATATGATGCTACTGGTTACCCTGTGTTGTGTAAATATGGTCAAGATATTCTGTGCATTCTCCAAAGTATTTTTAAAACAAACTTATCTCAATATAAGTAATCAATCTTGGAGTGTCACAGGAGTTACTTTGGTTTTATGTTGTAAACTTTTTGGTTTCATTGCACTGTTTTGAAATCGATGTAATAGTACATAAGCTTAACCTGCTCTCTAAAATTACTGTTTCACTGAAAGGAGCACTTTCCAAACTGCCACAACTGTATGAAACGAAAAGGACACTATTAACAAAAAAATGACAAGGCACTGGCAGCAGAAGATAGTTGCACACTTGTTGAAGTTTTGAGTAAAAGTTGCACAGAGAGGAGAAGGTGTGTAGGGGCAGTCTGCTGGAGCTGAAGCTTCATGCAGAGCACATTTTCACTAGTAAATGTTTTTAATGCATTTTTAATAGCTAAAAGCAACAGAGCTCCTCCCTGCCTGCTGTGTCTGGGCTGGCATTCTTTGCATGGCATTTCTTTCTCTGTCAGCAGTTCAAAGGTTTAAATAGTGAAGCCTGGTAAAGCCCCTGCTGTTTAGGGCACCCCTCCTGCTTAGCTGTGCATGGATTGATGTGGTGCTTCCGTGGGACTCTTGCAGGCAGGTGAAAGGTGCAGCTGGGTTCTGCTTTTGTACTGCCCCAGCAAGCTTTGAGCTGGCCTGGGGGGGATTATCCCTTTGCACTCCCAAGAGAAGGCTCAGAGGTGTTCTGCTGCTCTCTTGGCCATGTTTTGGAGGAGCCTAACCTGTTTGGATCTGTCAGGACCTCTTCAGTGCACTTTAAGAGGGCAGAAAGTTTTCATAGAGAAAAACTGAAGTGACCCACGTGATTTATGATCATAAGCCCGCTGGAGTCAGAGAAGGGCTTGGGTTGGAAGGGACTTTAAAGATCACCTTGTTCCCACACAGCTGTCACGAGCAGGGACACCTTCCATGAGATCAGGTTGCTCAGAACCCCATCCACCCTGTCCTTGGTCATCTCTGATCTTAGTGACAGCAACAGTGGATTTAACTGAGCCAGACTTCATCTAAAAATCTCGATTCTAACATTTTTTATTATGCATAATAACAAGGCATTTTGATTACTGTGATGAACTGTAGTAGCTGTATTGTATTACTGTAGGGGAAAAATAACAACCTAACAAAACCCCCCAAGCCTCCTAGAGACACTGAACAAGGCACAGAAAAGGAACAGTAATTGCTCTGGCCTTGTAAGAGCTTTGCTAAATGCAGATGCCAGGTTGCAAAACCTAGAAGTACACCTTGCAGTTGCTTTTTTTGGTTTCTGTTTTACTAACTTTTCCCCCCCTGTTATAACTACCTTTTTTTTTCCCCTTTAGACCCCAGGAACGCACAGTCTGATTCTAGAGCAAATTTGGAGTACAAGCTTCTAGAATAAGTTGCTTCTTAAATGTTTTAGTAATTTTGCATACTTTATTTGCCAGCTTGCTGCCCTTTTAAAATGTCGAGACACTATATTAGAGATTATGAGGAAATGAACGACTGTGAGGGTGGGGAGACAGTGGCACAGGTTTCCCAGAGCAGCTGTGGATGCCCCATCCCTGGAACTGTTGAAGGCCAGGTTCGATGGGGCTTGGAGCAACCTGGTCTGGTGGATGGTCTCCCTTAGTAGGGGGGTTGGGACTAGGTGGGTTTTAAGGTCCCTTCCCACACAATTCTGTGATTTTTTTCTTTGTTGTAATGAAGAAACTGAGTAAATACAGTATTTTCTCCTGTATATAGAACATGCTAATTATGTGAAAATGACAAACTGAGGAGAATAACAAAGTTGTCATCCAGGTTTTCCTGATTACAGCAGTAGTCAAGCAAGGCCTTCTTCAGGGCACAGTACAATTATTGTTTTTACATACAGATTTTAATAGATGTTTTAATCAGCAACCATGATGATTTTGTTAAAAGGTAAAGGAATTTTCATGATGACATAATTCCTCCCTTTGCCTGAAAGTAGTTACAATTAACTACAGCTGTAGCTCCCCAGAAGTCAGTTAAATGGCTGTGCAGTACCTTATCTTGGGTGTAAGATCCTGAGTAAATGAAGGTAGCCTGAAGTCCAAAGTACCTCTTGCTAACATAGCTTCCTCCCACCTAGTGAGACTGGCTTGGACTTTGGTGACCTTTGAAAATCTTTGGGTGAAGTGGAGACAACTCACCTGAGAAAAGGAACTCAGTAGTATCTGTGTGCACACATTAAATTCTCCCAAAGTAATTACTGAATTAAAGAATCGCAGATTAGGGCCCAAAAGAACCATTTACACATAATACTGGTAATGGTTTTAAGACTTCAAAGCTTAGTTTGGATGAAATGATGAGCTCAGCTTCCAATGGAATACAACTGTCGGGTCAGATAATTCTGATGATTACAGGTTAAACTATTGCAGATTTATTAGTAATTTTTCATTACTTAAAGAGCTGTTTAATTAAACAGCTAAGCACTGGCAGCTAAAGGCAGTGTCTGTTGGCAAGCGCTCTCCCCTGTTACACTGCTGAGTGAACCCTTCCTGACAGTGCAGTGGGATCTGGGAGCATCCTGCCACTGTCAGCGGGGCTGGCCGTGCCCCAGGTCAGCCATCTGTGCCCATTCCCACTGCCGCCCTGCTCCTGAACAGAGCACGCATCTCACTCAAGTGTCACTGCTCTGAGGCACGTTACTCAAACTGTAACTGTCCAGCATGAAAAAACCACCTCACAGGCCAGGAGTACTTTGTAGGAAGTCCACTTCCATAGGAATTCCACACGAGTTGGGTATCCAGCTTTCATTAAAAATACCATTATGGCTTAACTCCCTGAAAACTCCATTCTGGAGGACTGTGATTTTTGATCCAAATTCTAGAAATGAATTGTCATTTTCCTTCTGCTTCCCTGTTTACCTTGAGCAAGTTACCAAAAAGTTAAAGAGTTTGCTACTGGATTTATACAGTACAGTAGATTTTGTGAATAATAGCAGTATTCTCTCATGAAGAAGTGGTATATTTTAATGGAATTCTTTTTTTGGAACCAAGTACAACGTATTGCAATTGATATTTCTCTTGAAACATTTTGACGTACTTGTGACTGTATTTCTTTTTGATTGTGTAACAGTATAAAATTCAATAAAAGAGAGGGTTTGTTTCTAATTTGTGACATCTCTGATCTTTCTGTTCATCCCTTTTCCCTGTTGTAAAAGGTGGAGATGGCAGTCTGCATTAAAGTGAACTAAATAACCACTGTGCAGAGTAACAAACTCCTTGCCGGTTTGAGACCTTACTGCCTGCTGTCAGAAACTTGGGCATCAAACAGATGTGGTCGGTACCCAAAACATTTATATATTTTATATTAAATATAATATATAATATTTATATATAAGCTGAATCCTATTCACCCCTGACACGCGGTTATCCCACCTGAATTAAGCAGATCACATGCATGAACAAAAGAGGTCAAACATACAATTTAACAAGCTGGACATGGGGATGGTGTAGGTTTTCCTGCAGGAAGCCAAAGAGAGAGAGAACATTTTTGAAGCCATTTTGATTAATCACACCAAGAGTGCCCTTAGTAACAAAACACAAACTCCTTTGAATCCGCAGTCACGTCTCCAGGTGATTTCAGTTGTCACCGCTACACGCAAATGACTTGGCAAGAACTTGTGACTCCCGCTGGCCTCTTAAATCAATGCCACTTCCTCTTGCACAGATTAAAAAGCTTTTTCAACGTTTGTGGTTGTTGGGAAGCCTGAAATCTGGAGGCATGTGCCAGTAGAGTGTGATGCTGTTACTAGCAATAGGTTTGTACATACCAAAGGTGGAATACGCTATTTAATAAAATACATTCATGATTTATTTACATGCAAATCGATTAAAACATGATTTATTGTCATGTTCTCAACTTGAAAATGTGTTCTAATGCAATCGTATAAGGTATTTTAAAAAAAAGACTTGTTTTGTGCCACAGGCTCCTGGAAAACCCCATTATCAGTGCAGGATAAACGGCTTTTAACTTGCAACTTACAAACTAGGAATTAATAGGGCAAATAGGATTTCATCCTTTTGTTTAGCAGTTGAATATGAGGAAGATACAGTAACCAGCACTCTCTTCCTTACATCATCTAATTATTTATTATTTTTTTAGTTTGAAGGCATTAATTATACTAAAATGTACTACTGAATAATCCAAAGGAGCATTGAAAACCCAGTTTATGCAGAAGAGTAGAGTATTAATTAGTCTAAAAATTGATACTGTATTTAATTTTATATACCACACAAGGGGAATTGTAAAAAGAAACCCTTTTACTTGATTTTATTCTGCATTTCCATTCTTTGCATTGTACCCAAACTTTCTGCAAGGGAAGACTTAGCGCACGTTAACATGGGCACAGCAACCTCATCCTTACTACATCTTGCATCATGCAGCCCCATCTGCCTTAGGAAAAAAAAATAATTCCCATACATTGTTCCTTGAAACACCATCTCTGAGAAATCACCTCATTCACTGCACACTTAAAATACAAAAATCAGAAAACACACTCGGGGCTTTACAAACTCAGCATCACTCCAGAGCCAGGCTCCTCTGCTTCTATTAAATTAAGAGGTAACTCCTGTAACTAACCAGGGCTTGGCTTGAGCTGTATGTAATGATGAACTCGCTCCATGATGTGTCAGTTTTGACTTACTTGTGCTTTGAATCCTTAAATCCATTGGGGGGGAGCACATTATATCTGTTTTCCTAACAGTGCTGACATTCTGTTCCAAAATCAGTACAATCTGTTGAAGTCAGGGTCACGCACTGGATGAGCGGGGTCACTGCCCTACATCTCTAAGCATGAATCCAAATGATAGATGAAAATATCTTTTCAGAAAAAGGAAAAAAATGCAAACCAAACCCCAGCAGGTGCAGCTCTCCTCCCACAGCTGCTAAACCCTGACCAGTTCATATGCAACAGCTCTGCAAATATCTCTGTTCCTACAGTCAATGACATTGGCAACCAGTGGTGTTCACGGGCAACTGCTGTACAGCCGATGGCCATTCATTCACCTCCTAATAAAGGCTGCTAAAGGTTGGATTCCAGCAACCTTTTGGGAAATAAAATAAATATGGAAGGATGCTTGTGTGCCTGAAGCACTGTGGGAGCTCCTGACATTGTAGGAGCTGACAGCTTGATGCGCCTCCCTGTAAGGAGCGACCTTTGGATCAATTAGTTGATGCTAAAGGTGAACTGGAGAACATCACGGTACCGCAGCCAGCAGAATCCAACATTCATTTCCCAGCGCATGATTGTTTGAGAGAGCGAAATGTGAATTTTTAACCCGGTCGCTGGGAAAACTCCAGCAGGTTTAAATATCCCAAAGGCACCACGCAAGGCTCCATCCCACGCGCATTCCATACTTTCCTACACGCTGTTTGTCTCCCGTTAAGGCTCCCCCTGCGCAGGGGGGATCTCCCATCTGCCGAGCCCGCATCCCGTGGGTGCACAGGCACCCGGGCGCTCTCCTGCCCAGCCCGGGACCGCTCCCGGCGCAGGTGCCGCTGTCCAGCCGCGCTCCCTCCATCCGCAGCCAAGCCCCGACCGCAGCGGCGATCACCGCAACGCCGCCCTGAAACCCGAGCCCCGTCCCCAAACCCTCTGGGGATCCGCCCGCGGGGCTGCGGAGCCTCCCGGGCACCACGGCCGGCTCCCCCGGGACGCTGCCCGCCGCCGGTGCCGCGGCTCCGTACTCACCGCGGCGCGGGGCTCTCCGACNCCGCTCGGGGGGGCGGCCGCCGGCTCATGCCTGCCTGCCGCGCTCGCCCAGGCGGAAACGGGGTTCCCGCAGCCGTCGGGGTTTGGGACAGCCGGGGGGCAGCGGGGAGCGGCGCAGGGGGCCGGCAGTGTCCCTTCACCGGAGCGTGGCGGCCCGTCACGTCCCCATGTCCCCACAGCGCGGGTGCTCCGCGGAGCTGCCGGGCGCCCTTCCCGCGGGGGACCCGCTGCTCCCGAGCCCGTCGGGTCACGGCCCCGAGCGCGCTGCCTGGGGCGCCTGCGGGGACTGGGACGGGGAGAGTGAAACCCCGCGCCTCAAGAGCATCCCCGGGATCTCCGGGGCTGTGGTACAGCGGAGCCTGCCCGAGCGGCCCCGCCGCTGTTCATCCCGCCTCAGCCCGCAGGGCTGCGCCAGGGGACCACCCAGGGATGCGCTGCTCGGAGAGGCTTTTCGCCCATGAACCGGGCTCGCCCTCCACGGTGGGGGCTCGCGGGACAGCGCCCGGGGCGGGCAGAGCGAGCGCCCGTCACCGACGGGGTCTCGCCACACACAGGGGCACCGCGGCGGGAGCACCAGAGGTGGAGACAGCCCCGCTCCCTCAGGACATCCCCGCTCCCTCGGGACAGCCCGGGCGGCTCTTCCCGTGCGCAGGCGCGGGGGAGCCGCGCAGCCGCCGCGGGGCCGTGGCGGCGCGGGGGCGCATGCGCGGAGCGGCCGCGGGGTGAGCGCGGGGCTGGGGGGATGAGCGCCGTGCCCGGGCTCAAGGAGGACTGCGAGGAGCTGCTCGGCGCCTTCCAGCAGGCCGACACCGTCCGCTTCGAGCGCTTCGCCGAGCTGTGGCGGGAGCGCCGCTTCCACACCGTCTTCTAGTGAGTGAGAGAGGGAGGCGATGGTTCCCGGCCGCCCCTCAACCCGCGCCGCGCCTTCCCCTCAGCCTTCCCCTCAGCCTTCCCCTCCTCTGCCCCTCGCCTGCCCCTCGCCTGCCCCCGCCGGGCCCGCAGTCCCGCAGCTCAGCATCCCCTCGGAGGGACGGGCAGCCTTAAAGGGTATCCGGGTGAGCCGTGTGCCCCCTCAGGCCTCGCTCAGGGAGAGGATTTCCCCACTGGGGTCTAAGTGAATGGCAGTGAAGCATCGGTCTCCGTGTAATGCTGGAAAATAAATTTTAATTCGGTTTATTTCGTGCGTTAGGAATGTGCGTGATTCGAGTGCTGACTCCTCAGGGAGCTTGGTGTAATCCTCGTGAGATTTAACAGTGTGATCGCAGGACACTGCATGTTTCACAGAATCATAGAATGTCCTGAGTTGGAAGGGACCCACGAGGATTATGGAATCCAGCTCCTGGGCCTGCACAGGACACTCCGAGGGTCATACCCTGTGCCTGACAGCCTTGTCCAAACTCTTCTTGAACTCTGTCAGGTTGTCATTCTTGGTGTTGTCCTATGCAGGGCCAGGAGTTAGACTCAGTGATCCTTGGGGGTCCCTTCCAGCTGAAGACATCCAATAATTCTGTATTTTTAGAATATCTAGAGCTTTTTTCTCCATTATGGATTTTCTCTAGCCTGCACCTTTATATTTACATGCTTTAACATGCTGCTTTTTTGTTTGTTTGTTTATTTGTTTGCTTTAGTGGTAGGATAAGAGCTTTGGAGAGGAATAAGCTCACAAAGAAGACTCTAGAATTGGCCCAGCAGTACTTCTTGCCCCCCTACGCCTTCCAGATCCGAGTTGGAGCTCTGTACCTTCTGTATGGGCTCTATAATGCCCAGCTTTGCCAGCCAAAACAAAAGGTAATTGTTCCTGAGGTTTTATTCTCAGGAGATACTAAGCATAAGATATGTGGTATACCGCTGTCTGCTTTGTCATCGTAAATGGTTAGGGCATTTCCTCTCGCTTTCTTAAAATAAAAAAAAAACAGATTGGAAGCTGTTGGAAAATAGTTTAGGGACAGAGAATGTTCTCATCATCTGTGTGGTGAACCCCATTACAGCCTGTTATTCTTTAGAATTCCAACAGATTGAAGACTGACTGAATTATTTCCAGTTCCAGTTACTTCATAAATGGGTTGAGAGGGTGCATGCCTGAAGGACATCCCTCCTTGCTGCTTTTAGGGTAGGAGACCCATATCTAAAGGAATTGGAAACTCCGTGCAAGGAGAAGTGGTTTGCTTAGGAACTGTGTGATGTGTGTTGTGTGCACATGCCAAATTGAGTCCAAACTCTTTAAATAACAAACCGAATTTGGAGTAGTCTACAAGGATGCCATGATGTCTCATATTTTGACCTCAGAGAAATCAATAACTTTTATGAAGATTAACTTATAGGCAATTTTAAAGCCACTGCTACATAGCAGCTGTTAGAGGGTACATGAGTTCTCAAGAAAGTTAAGCAGAGAGTAAGTGAAGTGGGCAGAGTGGATGTGACAGGAGAGAAAGGAAGAAATAATGGAGAGAGAACATTTATGAGCATTTCAGTGGCAGCACAATGTATGTATGCCTATTGTTTCCTAATCACTAGAGAATGGGAGTCTCCTAGCTGCAGACTGTTTTTCACACACCTCAGAGTGTGAAGAATGAATGTTTTCAAATGTCAGAAAGGACTTGTGTTCCATGTCACTGTCAAAGAAAGCTGCAGTGGGAAGATTTAACACAACAGTATAATAATTGTATCTGCATAAAATGTTGATAGTAATAACACATGTTCTAGTGGGATCCTTTCTGCAGCTCTGTGCTTATGTGACATGCTACCCCCTGGACATCCAGGTGGTGTCTGTAGTCAGATCACAGCAGTCAGCTCAGTTAATTTGTATTGTTGAAATGTTGGTGTGACAGTGTGTAACTCGTTTGTTGCAGATCAGAATTGCACTCAAGGATTGGCCTGAAATCGAGAAATTTCAGCAGGATCTGCTCGACTCCCAGCACTATGATGCAGCCTACATCTTCAGGAGACTGCGGCTCGCCAGAGCCTTCCATTTCACAGCAATGCCCAAGCTAGTGAGTTATTGCATTAATGACTTACATTTTTAAATAAAATACTCTCATCTTTCAATGCCTGACAGTTCCACAGCACTGGTGGTGTGCAATATGTGTGGCTTTACATAGGTAGGGGTTGAAGAGCTTAGAGAATGTTTGAATGCTTCTCACCTGAAAATGTTTTTTCAGTACTTGATGTTCCTAATAGATTTGAGATGTTTTACCAGTTGGGGAGATGAGTTTGGGTGTTGGATTAAATTCTTAACTAGAGAATAATTTGTGAAAAGTGCTGACTCTCTTCATCATCAACAAAGCTGTTGTTGATAGAATGGATTTATGCCTTTCAGCATCTCCTGTCTCCTGACTGATGGATATGCAGTAGGAATTCTTAGGAGGAGAGGCCATTTTAAGTTTTCTTTTGGGTTACAAACATTGTCTCTTGTTTTAGCTGACCTACAGAACTAAGAAGAAGATTGAGGAAAATTATTTTAAAGAAGAATTTAAGGACCCAAGTAACAGAGTAAACAGCCTCATCACTAATGATGTGTTGGAGGTACAGTAACCTTTAAACTACAGATTAATCAGTGGGGTTTGTTTTGTTTTAATTCCTCTGTTGTCCAAGACCCATAACTTCTCTAATCAGCAGTCTTGTTCCTTGTAAGTCTCTTGTGGAATGCGGATTAGGGTCATAGCCTGTAATTTTGCCAGACTCTCAGAAATGTGGCATCAAGTTTGGAAGAACTGTGGTAAGTATGAAATATGCTCTAATGTTTTGTGTTTTTTCCTCAATAAGATCTAAAAGGGGAAGGGTGTAAATGGTTAATTGTCACTTAAAAAAAATGGAAAATGAGGGGGAAGTATATTTGTTTTGATAAGTCTGCAAGTTGCAGCTGGAGGATTTGTAGCCTTCTCTCACCTTTATTACTCCTTTCAAAACTTGGGTTTGTTTATTATGTGATACACTTTATTTAAAAAATGGAGTAATTCCAGCCAGGTAAACATTTTTTAGATTACTCATTATGACTCAGTAATAGATGTTTCTTTGCAGGTTTTTTCATTTATTGCTGGCAAATGTGTATCAGTAAGGTTGACTGCAGTGGTACAGAAATCTGTACAGAAATGTTTCCTCCAAAGAGATGAAAATAAATCCCAATATCAGAATGAACCCTCTGAAAACTGGCCCGGAGTAACCTTCTTAGCTTAAATAAATAATGCAAGATTCCTTTCTTCTTTTGCTTATTTGGTGGGTCAGTGCCAGGTAGCAGGATTTCTTGGCTCCCTAAAACTAAAATGATCTAACCAGAATCAGTTTCTAACATTCCTCTTGTTCAATGTTCTCCTTAGAATGGCTTCTGTAACCCTGGGTTTGTACATTGAGGACTAATATTGCTTTACTGCTGGAATCTTTTTTTTTCCCTGAAAGACACTATTTTTTTTCTTTTTAATAATTTCAGGAACTGATGAATATTCATGATCACTATCAGAAAATGAAGTGTGTCATTTCAGCCGACAAATCCCAGCCAGACAAGGCCCTGAGCTTGATAAAAGATGACTTTGTGGTTAATCTCAAAGACATCACCTTGGAACATCAGGAATGGCAGCAGAACAGAATGGTAGGTAGTACCAACCACTGTGCTGTGGCAGCTTAGCAGGCTGGGTGAGCATGTAAGAACTGGAATTCTTGGTGTGATTCTCTCTGAGCTGGTAAATCTCAGACTGAAGGAGAAGGAACTGTGACACTGAAGGCATGGAATGTGTAAAACACAAGGCAGAGATCCGGTGTGGAGGAAAGAACTTGTGTGGTCCTGCCTCTGGGATACCACAACTGACTGCTGAGAGGGAAGCCCTGAAGGTCTGACCTCCTGAAATACCTCTGCAACACGTTCCTGGATCAAAGAAAGGCCACAGTGTAAGGTGGATGTAGAAAATGGGCACGTGTGTAAATACTTGTTTTGTTTTTTACAGTTCTTGGATGTCAGCTGTCTTGTATATGACAGGTTTTTAAAGAGAAATGCTTTTTTCCCCCCACAGAAATTATTCCGAAACGCTAAAGAAACTGATGAAACAGAAAACAAAAAGAAAGAAGGGACTTTGCTAGAATCAGAGGTAAGAAAACTGAACTACTTTTTTGCATTGCACAGGCCAAATCTGTTGATTTTTTGACTTCAGATCACAGGCTAAGCAGTGTAGGTCAAAGCTTGATGGTGTCAGAATAAGTTCCAGGGCCAGCTGGTGGGGCTGGTTGCTTGGTTTTGTGTTTAACTCACATTGTTTTCTATTGAGCTGAGTATTTACTGCTACAACAGCTGATGATCATAATAAAAAGTCTGTCTCAGGTAAGGAGGGAAAACAGCTGTATTTTCTTGGCCAAACTTTTTTATGCTTCCTCCTGGAGCTTCAGCTAAATGCAATATTCATTTTTTATGCTACAAAATTGTCTCATGTTGTACTTGTTTGCTTATTTCAACTTTGAATATGAGTAAGATGTGAAGTTCCAAATTTGATTTTTCTCCTCCTGGGCTTTGTAACAGTGAAGGCAACCAAAATGATGTTCTGCCTTTTTAATGAAATTTAAACTTTTTTTTTTTCAAAGTACCATTTTGGTGGCATTGAAATTATGTAGAACTAATTATAGAGTTACAGCTGTGGTGAGATACTGCTCAAGTGATTGCCTGATGTAGTATCTCATTTCGGTTCTGCTGTGATAGAAAAAGAATCTTTTCTGACTGGACTCTTTTCTTTGCAGGGTTCTGAAAGAGCAAATGCCCTGGCCAGAATCAAATACAAGTCTTACTCTGCAGTGGTTGAGGTGGGTATAAAATTGGATAATGGGGATGCATTTATTGCTCAAGAACAGTTCCAAGTACCAGTTTAAGGTAAATGTTGGGTCAAAAAGCAGTGAGTTAAAATTGCACTCTGTAATTCAGTTTTTGAATGTTCTAGTTTTCCTGACACAGCAGGGAAACTGAAAGCTCTGATTCTTGTTAGATTTATGGAAAGTGCAGATAAGGCCTGTGCTTGGGGGATTTCCATTTACAGGGAAATCTTAATGTCTGTGCTCTGTTTAAGTAGCTGGAATTTTAATGAGATGTAATAAAAATACCTGAGCGTTTAATTGCTCAGATTCTTTGCATCTTAAATACTGGAATCTTGGAACATGCCTGTGAAAATGAAACTTGGGAGTTTAAAGTCAGTTGCAAGTTCTTAGAAACTTTATTTCAATAGCTTCTCCTTTAAAAAATATTGTTGGTGTGTCTTTTTCTTAGCAGTCTTATGAGAAACCTCTCAACTTTCTCTATTTATTAAAATCTCATATTGAAAAATGTGTCATTAAATGAAACAGAGCTCTGGATTTTGTAACAGTCCAGACTTGTGAAAGGGCAGTGATGTTTTCTAGGCACTTGAGGAAAATACGACGGTAAGGAGGATTTGCAGTGCAGCAGTTTTTGGAAGGGTTCCTTTTGTCTAGGGTGATGTAACATGGTGTGTGTTGGTAATAACAGCGAATGGATTGGGAATTAATGAATGGTTCATTATTTGCATTTTTAGTTCCACACTCATTAAATCATAGAAGGGCATTGTCCTGTTAAAACTGAAGAACAGCAACTCGTGGGAATCCTCCCTCCCTCTTTCCCTTCTATCTCTTCTCCACCCTGCACCAAGCTGACGCTTGGGTCCCTGCTGGTTTATCGGGTGACCCACAGCAAGATCTGGCTGTAGAAGTTCAGCTTTTTTTGTGTCGTTCCTGTGTTGGGGTTCCAGGTTTCCAAATCCAGGAGACATCGTCAAGTGCAGTTGGAATCCTCGGAATCGGGATCCGGTTGTGGGAAGTCTCCAAGTCGAAGTAAAAAAACCAGCAGGAGACCACAACCAGCAGGGAGAAGAGGTTCTTCGCAAGCCAGAGGTATTTCTCCATTGCATCCATGAACCTGGGGAGACTGCAAAAGCTTATCTATTGATTTGCTAGCTGGGTTAAATTTTGCTGTTGATCAGTGGAACCCATGGAAAATTACTTTTCATAAGGAAATTCTGATATCCAACTTTTCAACTGATAGAAGTTGCTCTGCCATTTAGATTTTTTGTTTACTCCTTATTTGTTAAAGGTTAAATGAAATTAAACAGCAAAATAGCTTTCAGTTATTTTTATTTTTGGAATTATTTTTATTTTGAAGATGGGCATTTAATTTCAAAGTTTTAAACTCTGTTTTCAGACTTGCTTAGCCTCTGCTAGGAAAAAAAAAGTTACTGAGGAAAGTAATTCCTCTTCAAAGATGAGCATTTTAGGCAGTGTTGCCTCTGCTTGTCTTTAAAAGAGTAGATGAAATGTTGAGGAGCAATAAGGGTATTTTGAATTATCACTGCGCTGAGTTAGTGGTTAATTTGCTTTAAATTGTTAGTGTTAATTACTTGTTATTGAAGGTTCTATGAAAAGTAGGTTTGTCTGCCAGGATCTCAGGAGAGCAGCAGTGAATAATCTTCTTAACTACTGCATGAGGGATGTAGAAGCAAAAGAAAAGCTGACAGTTTTTCCTCAAAATCTGTGTGCAGGTGAAATGCAGGTGGCAGAGGAAACTGTTACTCGGCATATCGGGATGCCAATAATCACAGAGGAGAACTCGGATGAAGGAGGTACAGTGGTTGGAATTCCAGCAAACCAGTGACTTGTTCTTAAATATCCCTCTGCTGTGTTTTTCTGAAACTAAAGCTGATATTTTGGATCGTGTCTTGCTGCCTTGCAAAAGCTAGATTTGGTTTTAGCCTGTAAATTGCTGAATGAAATTGAAACTTTGAAACACCATGGCAAAATCCCAAGAGTAGTTTTGTCTACTACTGGATTTCATCATAGTCTGTTCAGAGTTAAAATTGGTCCAGTTTAAAGGAGTCTCATTCTTCTGTAATACAGGTTTGTCTTGAGGAGTTCCATTGTGTAGGGAAAAGTGATTTTTTTGGTGACTCACCCGCTTGCAGAAGATGCCTGTTCTGGTAACTCTGGTAACTCAGGAAGAAGAGCCCCCTCTCCTTTGCTGAGGGGACAGAGGTTCCCCTCTGGCCTTAGATTCAGCTGGGCAGTGTTTCAGGCATTGAGCTCCAGTACAGCAATAGCATCCTCTGCAGTACCAGGAGTTGTCTGACATCGTTGGGGGAGGACTCTGGGAGCTGCAGCAGGGGAGTGGATGATTTGCTGTCACTCACTTACTGGCAATAATGTAATTTTAATGGGAAGCAATGATAAAGCAGATTGCTCAAAGCTTGCAGTGGAGCTGCTCTGCAGAAGCATCAGATTGAGGTGTTGGGTGATGCTGAGCTGCTCTGAGACTCGAGCTTCGGGGTCTGTTCTCAGCTGCTGGAGGAGAACATGGCACAGTAGAGAGGAAATCTCATCCTCTTTATTTTGAGGTACCCTATTTATCTGTGCCCCGGGAAGAGCCCAGGGAGCTGCTTTGCTGCCCTGTCTCAAACACAGGAGGTGTTCCTGGGAGAGGAACTGGCCAGCTAAAAGCAGGATTTCCACTGGGTCTGAGGTTTGCTCTGGCTCTCATGGGTTTTGCTTGTGTAGAGGAAGGCAAACTTGACAGACTGGAGGTACTGGTTCTTAACCTGAAAAGAGGAATTAATTTGGTTGCTTTTGGTTCTTAACCTGGAAAGAGGCATTAATTAGGTTGCTTAAAGGGGGACCAAAAGGTTAAGTACAACTTCTGGAAAGCTTTGATGACAATAGATGAGCGTGAGGAGTCTCTCTTTTGCAGTAAATTTACTATCCAAAATTGTACGTAATGGAAGGATATTTAATACAAGGGAGTGTAATAACTATTAAAATATATTTTTAGTGACATTGTACGTTTGTATTTGCTCTTTTTAGAAGCAAAAGAGCATCTCACAATACTGAAGTGAGATTACATTCTCTGGTCACTTTCATTTGTAGACAGTGGGAATTCACTCAATTTTAAATGGTCACATTGGGAGTGCCATGGTGCATTTAATATTGTACTTTATCTACTTTCCCTTCACTTGTCCACTTGTGGACAAAAAGTTTCTTTCTATCAATTTCTCAGAATTTTCCAGTAAATTCTGAAGCATTAAGAATACCCATAAGCAGTCTCTTCAGATATTTTGTGCTTAATTTTGTGAGTATTCCATTTGTCAAATTCACAGCAAAATCTGAAAGGTGTTGGTGAGGAGCAGAAAGCTCTCAGGATGGAATAAGTTTTGAAGTACAGTTTTCATCAATGGAATTTCAATTGATACTTTGAATGATGGTGTGCTGTAGAATCTAGAAAGATTTTTTTTTTAATCCTTAAAAAACATGGGGAGAGGGATTGGGAGGGGATTTCAGGAGCTCATCTATTTAATTTCCTGTGCTGATAGAGTTAATTCTACTTGAACAATTCCCATGAGGGAAGATGGATTTAAAAGCTTGTAAAAAAACCCTTCTCTTGATTTCCTTTCAGAAGTCTCTCTCCCCAAGAGGAGAAGACAACGTTAGAGGATCCAGTTGGAGAAGCACTAATGTTAATGACAAAATGAAAATGTCAGAGGTAACACCAAGTGCTTGTTTTGGATACCTTTGAACATAAAAGAAGTGTCTGGGACCAGACCCACAGGTGATGCTGGAATGCTAGTAGTGACTGGGATACTTCATCTGTCTGGTGGTGCAGCGCCTGGTGCCTTTATTCACTTGGTGAATGCGTCTTGTGGGAGACCAAAGTCACTGTGTCCTGGCTGAGATGGAAAGAGAAGGCTCAGAAAATATTTGCCCATAGAAGACATGCCTGTAATCCTTTATCTCCAAACATAAGGCTATTGACTGTTGGAAATTAGTACAATAAATTATTTTTCACAGTTGACTTGCTCCATTTTATGGTGTGTAACTTCACTGTTTATCGTGGTTCGATCCCACACATGTGGAAGTGAACTTGCTGATAAGCCTTTTGTTGTACCCTGTCTCCAGCAGATCTGGAGTTACTGTGTGGAGGGATGTAAAATGTGTTTATTAATTCTGCAGATAACCCTAAGCTGTTCAAGGACAGGACTGGAATTCAAAATGATCTTTATAAATTGGAGGGGAGTGAAAGAAGTGGGTGTGGAAATAAACATGGAGCTCGGTACTGAGAACAGGCACAGCATGAGGAAATGTTTGCTTGGCAACAGAAAAAGAAAATGGACTGAGAATCATCATCTGGAGTGTTTTCTATAAGCACTAAAACGAGTAGAATTTCTGTCACTCAGCCTGGGAAGGCTGAAGCCTTAAATATCCCCACCTGGCCACAATTAAAGAAGAATGTGGATAGTTACTCCTTGGAATTTCTCCACTTGATCACAACTGTTCTTTCAAGAATGGCCAAAGGAGTTGAAGTGTCCTTTTCTACGTGAAAAAAATATAAAATAGAAATTTGAAAGATTTTGAACATAGGAGGAACCTAAATTGAATGAATTAGTTTGGTAGTATGACTGTCAAAAGCCAGAGGAATGGAAGTGCTCTTACCTAGAAGAAAAACCATTTAAATGGAGATATAAAGGGGTTTACTATGAAAGGTTTCCATATTAAATGCCTTGGTTGGCAGGGAGGAATGGGCCTAAATGCCAAAGAGGTGGGACACAGGAAAAGCTGCTGATGAAGTGTCTGTGTTGTACTCGACCTTGTTAATGAGAAAAGAGGAAACACTTTGAAATAAAGCCAAACCTCACTGCATTATCAACTGAATAATCAGATATTCAGTTGAGTGACCAAAATCTTTATAGTATAATCCAAAAGTCATTATTAGCCCAAGTCTAATTGTTATAGAAAAAGAATACCTCCACACAGATTAAAAATCCTGATACTGGTAATAATGCAGTCAAAGTCATCATACAAGCATTTAGTTTCTACCCTTTTTTTTGTGGTTTATCGTTCACTCTTCCACTGCACTCTTTGTCCTGAGGTTGGGCTGTGCATGGAACGTGCCGTGGTTGTGGGCTGCTGAAAAGGACTCACCTATGGCTGCAGAGGCTTTGGAGGTGTCATTTCTGTAAAACTTGTACAATTTGGTTTTACTTTGGTTTTCTGACTAACAACGGGTGTGCTTTTTTGCTACCAGCACAAACTCTGCCTCGGTGCATTTCTGCTCCTAATTTTTGGTGAACAGGTACAAAAAACACAGAAGAGACCTCAAAGGGAAACTTATTCAGACTCTTTTTGCTAAGTATCATGTTTAAGGAACATGTTTAGTACTGTTCCCTGCAGCGGCACTTCTTCATAACATGACCATCTTATTTGCCTCTCCTTATACCTTTGAACCATCCCAAGTCCTGGGGAGGGGTTGGAACTTGTCCCAGTTTTTGATACTCAGTGACATGAGTCTCCCCTGCACACACCTCTGAAAATTATTTACAAAGCATGCAGAGGCTTGGCTGGGCACAAGGATGGATGTGTTCAACTCGCAGTTATTTCCATATTGTAATAGTGAAACAAATGTTCTGTAATTTGTTTATCAAATTACATAGATGTAAAATGAAAGTTATTAAGAATAAACTTAGAACTACTGACTATGTGCATGGTAATATTTCAAAACTGCTCTTGAGAATTTAGAGGCAGCTGAAAGCAGAGTTTTGCAGTGCTGGTGTAATCTTTAAAAGAAAAAGTCCCTTGCTGCAGACTGATGGGCAATTACAGGCTTTGAAAAACAGGCGAGGGATTTCCTAAAATGCTTCATTGAAGCAACCAGCTAGCTGTCATTAAAAAAAACCACAACAATTAATTCTGGAATTCCAAATAGTATTAGTAGTAGTAGTAGATGACTTTCTGGGGTCTAAATTCTCTCTTGGTTGTAGCCTCAATTTCTGCAGCAGTTAAAGGCTGCAAGGAAACTTAATCTGTGTAGTGCCAGCCTGACTTGCAGTTGTGCTGATGGGTAACAGTGAGGCAATATGACAGTGTGTATCTGGATGTGGTTACTGTTCACAGAAATAAATGAAATACACAGGTTTTGGCTGAACCTTCTCTGAGGTAGGTACACAACTGTCTGTCCATCCAAAAGTAGTCACCGTTTCTTTGGCAAAGCTAAAAGATCCTCTTAGCGGAGGCTTGAACCAGTGCTCAGTGGTTGTAAGGATAATGTGGGGGATGAAAAGCAAAATAAGCCTGAAACACCCACAGGTGACATCAGTTTACAGAATCTCAGGATCAATTATCTTGGAAAAGACCTCTGGGATCACTGAGTCCATCTTTTGACTGATCACCACCTTGTCAACCAGACCATGGCACTGAATGCCACGTCAGTCTTTTCTTGAACACCTGGAAATTGTGTAAGTGAAAGACATTTTACAATATTTTTTTTTTCTTATTTTTAAAGGAACCAACAAGGTCTAATTAAGTCCAAGTAAGTGCAAAAGGCTGCACCTGGACAAGTTAAGCTCAAATACCAGCTCGGGAATGCTCCTGTAAGTCACGGTGCTCAATCTGGAGGTCTTGGCAGCCTCCAAACTGAAGTTGAAACAGCAGTATGGGAGTGGTGTGAAAAAATTCCAAATGCCACGGATGACAGTGGAGACCTGTGGTGTGCAGAGTTTGGTGTCGATGTAGGTATCACCTCTAGAATAACTGGAGAATCCTGCAGGAAAAGGGATTTTGCTCTTTGTTATAAGCCCCAATTGTTAACTGTGAAATTCTCTTATTAAGTAAATTCATTTTGCTACAAATTGCATATCTCTACTGTAGTGAACATGGAGAACAATTAATTAATCACTGTCTGCATAAGCACACATTACAAAGCTGGAAAGACTCTTACATTCATTCTAAACCCTTTCTTTTTCAGACTAAACTCTAAAGCAGTCTGATTTCTTTTTGTTGCCTTTTTTTAGGATTCTAAAGGTAGATCTGAACCTAAAGGACTAAAGATACTTTGAGGTTTATTCTAGTATTATACTTACGTGTCTTATGTAACAGGACCCCACGCAGAGTGTTTGTGTTCTGTCATCACACATGCTTAGCAGGTTTCTTCAAATGACACTGATACTTTATCCCTTCTTTCCTGCAGTGTTTCATTTTGAAGTTCATTCTACATCTGGAGTTGCCTGTTTAGGTTTTACAAAGCTTGCTTTGTGGACCTGGCTTCCTCGGCGCAGTTTCATCTTGGTCCTCAAATCTGGGCACCTGATTAAGCCAGGTAATGGAATATTTCCCTCCTCCACCTGTGTGCAGCCCAGCACTTGGAAATGGGACTGCAGGAACTTCATGAGCTACAAGGCCCTGAAAAATGTGCTAATCTCTGTCTTGCTCCTGGCACTTAGAACTTTGAATTGTAGAATATCCTGAGCTGGACGGGACCTACAACAGTCATTGAAGTCCAACTCGTGGCCCAGCACAGGACGCCCCAAGAGTCACACCATGTGAAAGCATTGTCCAAATGCTTATTGAGCTCTGTCAGGCTGGTGCTGGGACCATTCCCTGTGGAGCCTGGTCAGTGCCAGCCACCCTCTGGGGAAGAACTTTTTCCTGACACCCAGCCTAAACCTCCCCTGCCACAACTTCAGGCCATTCCCTCGGGTCCTGTCACTGGGCACCAGAGAAGGAATCAGTGCCTGCCCTGCCTGTTCCCCTCATGAGGAAGTTGTAGACTGTGATAAGGTCTCCCCTTCTCCTGGCTGAACAGACCAAGTGGCCTCAGCTGCGCTCATCTGGCTTCACCTGTGGGCTCCTCACCATTTTTGTAGCCCTTGGGTCAGTCTTCTCCATGCTGTGACTTAGTTTGGCTGCAACAGAAAATATCAAAACAACAATATCTTTCAGCAGCTTGAGTTTTCTGTAACAGACACCAAACTGCTTCCTCTTTAGTCACAGCAATGTAAACCTGCGTGTGGGAAATAAGGCAGAACATAAGGGCCAGCCATCAGCTGCTAAAGGTTATTGGAGATGGGGAGTAACTTGTTTCTTTCTTGTAAGAGAGTTTCGTGTGGGTTTTGAGAAGTGAGAGGTAGCAATTAAATCCGAGAGATGGGCTGAGTGCTCCCTGCTGAGCAGGTGACTCCGACACGGGGCTGCGAGTTGCCAGTGTCCATCCCGGCGGGAGTGGGGGATGCCTGCCGTATTTCACACTCGCTCCCAGCCGGTCAGGGCAGTCCCGAGGACCCGCGAAAAGCCGCGGTGTAACATTTCGGAAGAGGCAGCGGAGCCCTCACCCTCCCCGAGCTGCCTGCTGGGGTGAAATGTGGCGGAGCCTCGCTCCCCGGGAGAGGCAGCGCCGCTCGCTCC
>VYZT01021211.1:75077-125696 GCA_013400735.1 Pomatostomus ruficeps
GGGGAGCGGGGCGCTGAGGGATGCTGATGGGAGTGGGATGCTGATGGGAGTAGGGCGCTGAGGGATGCTGTGGGATGAGGGATGCTGTGGGGAGCGGGGCGCTGAGGGATGCTGATGGGAGTGGGATGCTGATGGGAGTAGGGCGCTGAGGGATGCTGTGGGATGCGGGATGCTGCGGGGAGCGGGGCGCTGAGGGATGCTGATGGGAGTGGGGTGTTGATAGGAGTAGGGCGCTGAGGGATGCTGTGGGATGCGGGATGCTGCGGGGAGCGGGGCGCTGAGGGATGCTGATGGGAGTGGGGTGTTGATAGGAGTAGGGCGCTGAGGGATGCTGCGGGGATGCTGACCGCCCCGGGGACTGGCACGGCGGGGGAAACCGGGCCCAGATCCAGGGGCCCGGCCACTGGGACAACGGGGACCCTCCGCCGCGGGGCCCTGCGGGGTGGGAGAAGGAGGTTCGGGGGTCCCTGTCCCCACCCCAGGCCGCCAGCGGGCGGTGCCCCTTGGCCGCTGCCCGCGGTCTCGCAGGGAGCGGTGGCGGCGTGTGCCGCCTGTGTGCTCCACACGGAAAGCGCTCCTGTGCACAGACACGAATTTTAGGGAGAATAAAGCAATAGGAAAGCCGGCTTTTGAGATATTAATGGAGAACAGGTGTTCTTGTAATCATGGGGGACGTGTCTGTGTCTGGGGGCCTGGGAGTTGCTGTGTTTTGTTACCACAAGATAATAGAAACGATTTGAAGGATGATTGCCTCCGGATTTTTGATTGATGAGGGTGTTGTTTTGATTGATGGTGTTGTTGACCCACCCTGGCTCAGCTCTTGGTTGTGGCAGTGGTGCTGCTGCCAGGTATTTCCCTTAATATTTCAGATCACAGCACCACCGGCGAGTTGCTGAACCTGAACTGTTGCTGTTAGACACAGTCCTGGCAGTCTCCTCCTGATTTACTATAAAAATGCCAACTTCAACGCTTCTTGAAGATTGCTGGGTTGATTTTGCTACACCTTTTGTCAGCTTTGGAGAAAACAATCACGTGAGCCTTTAAGAGATGGCAGGATGGCATATAGGAATGTATAAACTCTCAGGAAAAAATCCTTCTCTTGAGCTTTTTATTAAAAAGGTTGGACTTAATCGGGACTCTTATTTCTCTCCCCTTTCTGTGATTTGGTGATGTTTCTCTGTGTTTGCTGTTCCTGGTTTTCTTTCAAGGCTGTGTCCCTAACGAAGGGTCATCTCAGGCAAGGCTCAGGCTGATGGGTGGAGTTGTGGATTTTCCACAACATGGAATCTTTTGGTGCTTCAGTGGGGCCTCGGGAGAATTAGGAACTAACCTGGTTTGTTTGGAGCAATAATAATACACTTTACCTTGCAGAATCTGTCCTTCCATGAGTTAGATATTTAAAGCAGGGATCCACATTTGACAGCTGATTCTCATCTGTTTGAAAATTGCTAAATGTTTTGATAGAGAAATAATAACCTGAAATGAAAAAGACTGGAGGGAAGCCTAATGTTAAAGTGAATAAATTCCAAGGTATTCCTTGACTTGGTGTACTTGTATTAAATTCCACTTAGATAAAAATGATGATTTCTATTGAAGTGGGAAAATCTGGGTTGTTTTGTTTAGATTTATATCCAACAGACCCTTCAGCAGATGCCAACCTTTCCTGTACTTGTATGGAGCAGTGGCACCATCAGCAGGACTGGGGGATTCTCTTGTCTGGGGAGCTTTGGCAGGAGCAGGGTCACCCTGAGAGCTCAGCTGGTGTCAGCTTCTGTCCTCGTGTCAGAGCTGTTCCTCTGAGCCAGACAGTCTCTCTTCCTCTGTGATTCTGGGCTGCCAGAAGAGGTGGCAATGATGACTGGAAGTGATCAGAGATACATTTTACAGCTGTCTGCTCTGGTTTTATTGCTAAATAATTCATTGTTCCTGCTGGCTCAAGGATCAGAACTGAGGGAAGTTTGGTTTCCAGTAACTATGGCTTCAACCCAACTGGAAATGAGTTTAGCTTGGACACAGTTCAGGTCAGTGCCAAATAGAACTGTGGGTCATTTGAATACACTTCTAATGGTTTTAATGAAAGGTGCAGGAGCAGAGACCACCATGTGCTGAAAAAAGAGAGAAAAGGGATAGAAAGCGAGTGTACCTCCTTTGGAAGAAGGGGCAGGCGGCTCAGGAGGACTGCAAGTATGTTGTGAGGTTATGCAAGGGGAAAATCAGAAGGGCCAAAACCTGACTAGAACTTAATCTGGCTACTACTGTAAAAGGCAGTAAATAATATCCATATATATATGAAATAAAAGGAGAATCTCCATTCTTTGTTACTGTTTTCCCTTACATCCAAAGGATACAGAAAAGGCTGAGGTACTTAATGCCTTCTTTACTTCACTCTTTATTTATAAGATCAGTTGTTCTCAGGGTACCCAGACCCCTGAGCTGGAAGACAGGGATGGGAAATGGAATGAAGCCCCCATAATCCAGGGGGAAATAGTCACCTGCTACGCACAGGTCTGTGAGGCCTGGTGAGATCCCCCCAGGGCAGTGATGGAACTGGTGGAAATGCTCACTGAGCCACTTTCCATCATTTACCAGAGGCTCTGGCTAATTTGGGAGGTCCCAGGGGACTGGAAGTTGGCAAATGTGACACCCATCTGCAGGAAGGGCTGGAGGGAGGATGTGGGGAGCCACAGGCCTGTCAGTGTGACCTTGGTGTCAGGGAAGGTCATGGAGCAGATTACCCTGAGTGCCTCCCACGGCATGGACAGGACAGGCCCAGCCAGCATGGGTTTATGAGAGACAGGCCCTGCTGAACTGACCTGAGCTCCTTCGACAGCAAAGTGACACACGTAGAGGATAAGGAAAAGGCTGTGGTTGTTGTCTACCTGGACTTCCATAAAGACCTTGACACCATTTTCACAGCTTTCTCCTGGAGAAACCGTCAGCTCATGGCTTGGACTGGTACAATCTTCACTGGGAAAAAACTGGCTGGGTGGTGGGACCCAGAGAGTGGTGGGAAATGGAGTTGCATCCAACTGGGGTTGGTCACCAGTGGTGTTCCCCAGGGCTCAGTACAGGGGCCAGTCCTGTTTAGCCCCTTATTGAGGGTCTGGATGAGGGCATTGAGTGTGTCGGTGATAACATCGGGTTGGGTGGGAGTGTTGTTCTGCTGGAGGGCAGGAAGGCTCTGCAGAGGGCTGTGAGCAGCCTGGGCTGATGCACCAAGGCCAGTTGTATGAGACCCCACAGGGTGAAGTGCCAGGTCCTACACCTGGGTCACAACAACCCTGTGCACCACCACAGGCTGAGGGCAGAGTGGCTGGAGAGCTGCCTGGAGGAAAAGGACCTGGGGCTATTGACAGCAGTGAACATGAGCCCAGGTGTGCCCAGGTGGGCAAGAAGGCCAATGACACCTGGCCTGGGTCAGGAATAGTGTGGCGAGCCACACCAGAGCAGTGAGTGTCCCTCTGTACTCCCACTGGTGAGGCCACACCTCAAATCCTGTGTTCAGTTTTGGGCCTCTCATGACAAGAAAGACACTGAGGGGTTGGAGCATCTGCAGGGAAGGGAAGGGAGCTGGGGAAGGGCCTGGAGAACAAGTTGGATGAAGAGCAGCTGAGGGAGCTGGAGGGGCTGCGCTTGTGGAAGAGGAGGCTCAGGGGGACTTCCTTGCTCTCTCCAACTCCCTGACAGGAGGATGGAGCCAGCTGGGGCTCAGGCTCAGCTCCCAGGGAACAAGGGACAGGACAAGAGGAAATGGCCTCAAGTTGTTCC
The DNA here is from genome assembly GCA_013400735.1 of Pomatostomus ruficeps. Taxonomy (NCBI): domain Eukaryota; kingdom Metazoa; phylum Chordata; class Aves; order Passeriformes; family Timaliidae; genus Pomatostomus; species Pomatostomus ruficeps. The sequence goes on from VYZT01021211.1 coordinate 78,846, forward strand.
AAGAGAAGTTTAGATTGGGTATTAGGGAAAACTTTCTAATGGGAAGGGTTGTCAAACATTAGAATAGGCTGCCCAGGGCAGTGGTGGAGTCACCACTCTTGGATGGATTTAAAAGAGGTGTAGATGTGGCACTTAGGGACATGGTTTAGTGGTGGGCTTGGCAGTGCTGCTTAGGCTTGGTAATCCTAGAGGGCTTTTCCAACCTAAATGGTTTTATGATATCCTCATAATATTAAGACCATTCTGTATATTTTAAAATCAAAGATCTCCCAAGAGAATATATTTAGAAGAGGAGACATACATGTGACTGTTCAGAGTAGCAGTTAAATACTGGAAGTATTTTGGCTTCCATTTGAAAGTCCATGTCATTGTATCTTGGTTTTGGTTTTCCTCTCTTGTTTCATTTTGATGTAACATTGCTTAAATTCTTGCTAATAATAGACCTGCATCACATCTGGCTGTGTTGAAAGCAAATCTTGAAAAATGCCTGCTTTGTGGAAAATAACTGATTGCAATTCTGTGTTCTTTTCTAAGTATGTGAAACACAGGTACTTTTACAAAGAATTTATATTTGTGCATATGCACCTGTCCCTGTGAGAAAACATTCAGGTACATAGTCAGACTTCAGAGTAAATAGGAGAACATTTAAAATCTGTTTCCTTCCTGTTTTGATTCAAGAGTTGGGGGGTATTCTCCAGGGTTGCTTCCTCTGAGGAGAGCTTGTTTTTCACAGAGGTAGACCACTTTATATGCCTTGGAGGAGAGGATGGAGAGGGCTTCGCTGGAGAACTGGGCTGCAGCCACAGAGGTGCAGAGAGCATTCAAAAGCTAAAGGGCCGCTGGGCTTGTGGATCCTACAGCCAGGCTTTTAGTAACATTTTTAGAGGTTTGAAGACAAAAGTGAGTTACCAAACCAAATATTTTTGAGCTTGCAGGACACCTTAAACTAAATGTATCCCCAGAGCCTTGCTGCTGATGGCTGTAGCACTGGTTTAATATGCTTGGGTCACCCTGAAATGGGTCGTGTTCAGTGCAGAGGAGCAGTTATGGAGGAAGGGTTGTGGGTGAGGTGTGCCTGAGGATGTGCTGGAAGCTGCAGAAGCGAGAGTGCTTCCAGCTGTGTCAGGCTTTGGGAAGTGCAGCACTGTGCCTTGCCTTTGCTCCAAGTAGTGATGCCAGCACTTCCTGACGGACCCATCTGCAGGAGCCTGGGGTGCTTATTTGCCTCCTTGGAGTGTTCTTTTGCTTCCTGTGCACATGGGAAACCAGTGAGTTCCATCTGGGTTCGTCCTTCCGTGGTGCTGCTCAGCTGTGGAGACAGCTCCTAAGGAAACAGGAGCAGTCATAATTATCGGGGACATTTCTAAAAACACCAGGTGGCTTTATTTGGAAAAGCAGCCTCTGATGTGCCTTAGGTGGGTTGATGTCATGACTGGCAGGGTTGAGTAGTCCTGAAGGAGACTTTGTGTTCACATCCCGTTTGTGTGATCTGGTGTTGATGGCTCTGGTTCTGCACGGAGAAATTTTGATCAATTATTCAGCAAGGGCTTGAGTCAGGGCTGTCTCGGAGCTGGGAAGCCACTACCTCTACAAACTGGTGTGGCTGGATGCTTTTGAGGCACTCTGACTTTGCCCAGACTGTTCTTTGTGTAGTTTTGGGAGATGAATTCCCAATCAGAAGAGAATATGGTTATCAACCATTTATTAGATACATATACACCCAGCCTATGAAAGTGGCTGTAATCAAGTCAAATTAGGCATGTTTTAATCAATCAGGGATGCTCTGTTGGCTGCGCTATCCAAATTAACTTCTTGGATATATTCCTTTTTGTGTTCAAGATAGATTGCCTTTGTGTTAGAAGGTTAAGTGAGTGGGTAAACAGTTGCTTAAAATTGCCAATATTATCCATCAGCAGCTTCAGGACTTGGTTAAAGCAATGAAAAGTGATCTTGTGACAGCCTTCTCAGTGGGCGTGAGGAAGACAAGATGCCATTTGTGAAGTCCCAGGAAGAGCAGCTCACATGAGTCAAACTGGAAGTGATGGGGAAGGGAGTTGAAAGAGTAATTAGTGGCAGATTGCAAACTGCATAACCATACACACACTGTACAGAAACTGGAATGCTTCCTCTGCGTGAAACCCCAGAGCAAACTGAGAAAATGCCCTCATTTTGGGCCAAACAAAATTAGGAGTCATGCTGGAGTTTCTGCTGATTTTCAAGAGGTACAACAAAAGCTCTGGAAAGGCTCACCAAGAGCTGGTGTGGATGGAAAGATAAGCCTGGAGAGGAGGCAGAGCTGTGGGTCACGAACAAAAACAGAGACTGAGATAGGAAGTCAGATGGAAGGGAGAAAAGAGAAAATAGGTCTGCAGGGAAGCTCAGGGAGATGGGGAGGGTGCAGAGGAGGATGGAAAGATCCTGCAAACAAACAGTCTGAAGTGTAAAAGGACGGGGTTGGATGAGCCAAGGGGGGTGTAATCCCAAGAACAAAGGCTGTGATTGCATCAGAAACACCTGACAGGTTGAGAAGGGCAGTGTTGGCCAAAGGAAGGGTACTGGGAGGGTATCACAGAGCCCACCCTCCACACAAACCCACTTGTTCCTCCCTCTGCATGGCTGTGTGGAGCAGCTGGGTGGCTTCTCTTCATTAACACAGACCCCACTTCTGGCTTGGAATCACCTGTGGTGCTCCCTGGTGCAAACTCCCAGTGAGAGGAGTGCAGGGTCCCTGAGTGGCTCTGGGGAAGGGCAGGGATGGAATGGGACTGGTTTATTTCCTGTCTTAGGGTACCTCGCGCCATTCTGACCCCTCTGGTTCACAAGTACCTCTCATGTCTCTCTCAGCCCCTTGCAGGGGGCACAACTGGGACTTGTGTTGGCATCAGTCACAAAATCCTAGAATGGTTTGGGCTGGAAGGGGTTTTAAAGATAATCTAATTCCAATTCCTCTGCCATGGGCAAGGACACCTTCCACTAGATCAGACCTTGCTCTGATGCTGACTTTGAGACTGGGGGGTTTTGCTTCCCCTCCCTGTTTGCCAGTGCTATTTCTATAGGCTCTGCAATGAAATGCTTTCTTTATTATTATTATTATTATTATTTAGTAACTTAAATGTACAAGACACTAGGTACCTCCAAGGAATGGGGGTTCAGTCCTAATTAGCCTTCATTGGCTTTGATAGGGCTTGAAAGCATCTGGGAACTTGCAGATGGTGCTTACTCCTACAGCTGGCAGCCACGTTTTAAGATTCCTGTGATTCTAAAAAAAAATACAGGTTTGCCAAAACTATTTATTTTAGGTCAAAACTAGAGTTTTCAAACACTTGAGCACTTCTGATAAAAATGTGGAAAATGAAAATGTGGTTTACATCTCAGAAAGGTTTAGGGAGCATATTCAGATAAAGTACATCAATTTAAAAAAAATTCTCCTAAATATTTTCTGTCACATGGGAACCGAGTGCTTGCACAGTTGAAACAAAAATGTTTAGTAGCTGAACAAAACCTCAGTAATTTTAACAGAGATCTGCTCAGGCCCTTGTGTCACACTGCAATTGAAAGAAGAGAGCTTTCTAACAGAATTTATTGCCCTTTGGAGTGGTACTTTCTGTTTTCCTAAGCATTATTTCTTCCAGTGTGGAGAGAGGGATTCTGCACATAGAAGGCATCTACACAACATTGGTTCATGCTGGTAATGTGAATTTGATCACAAGATAAGAATTTGGGCCACTGTTTAAAGGCAATTATTGGGATCTTGAGGTCGTTGTCTGCAGCAAAGAATCTGTTATGTATTTATCAGACAATGGCAGGGGGGCATGAAACACTGCTCTGGAATGGGTATTTCTTCTCTCTTGTTTCCTAGTGGCTCTTTGGAACCAACATTTTCCATCTATAACTTTTGTTGAAAATATTTCAGAAGGTTTGTTGTCTGCAATCCCTTTTGCCTAACATGCCTTGGTTACGCTTTGTGCTTAAAAACTTTGAGTCAGCCCTGAAGAACAACACAATCACCATAGAAATCACACAAAATGCTTCATGTGTGGGAGGGTTTTGTCCTTTTTCTTGTTTTGCAGCACTTGAAATCTGCTGAGTTTTTCTTCAGAGGAGCAGATAGAAGGCAAGAAGGCTTTTTTTTCATTGCCACAAGGACTAGAAGGTTATTTGTTATAGCAGCTGATATTTTTGCCTCATGATTTACTTCAGATCTACACATTTAGGTAAAATACCTATTATTGTTTGATGAAGGTGTAGATTTTCCTTGGTGAAGTTGTGATAATTGCTTTTAAAGTCTTATAAAAATGTGCATGCTCCATGAAACATGCATACAGTTACAAATTATTTTATTTTCCAGGTGCAAAAATGACTTTAGAATTTCTGAAGTTTTAACTTTAACATCAACATTGCAATTATATTCATTGGTCATCCTGTGGGTGATACAGCTGTGCTGGGAGCCCTGCTGAGAAATTAGCCCAGGAGTTGCTGTCCTTCAGAGTAAATGCTTGTTGAGGTTTTACAGAAGCTGTAACAGATGAGATGTACAAATGCTCACAGCATTTTGCAGCAGTGCTTTGGGTTTGTTCTGCAACATAAATTACTTGGTTTGCTCCCCACATTTCAGCATAACATTAATAACTGTTTCCCGGGTTTAACTTGGATTTTACATGGTTGCTGTATCACAGACTTTCAATGAAAGCAGAGTGCATTTCATGCTGAAGGCAGAAGACAGCCTGTAAACAAATTAAGGTGTATTTCTGTTGCCATAATTAGCATTGGGAGGTTTTGTCACCTTTTTTAAGGCAGTTCACCCCAGAGGGATCTGGCAGCCTGCAGGTTTTTCTGTCTGTGCTGTTCATGCCGTGCATCAGGGTGGTCGTCCTGCCTGGCTCCAAGAGCCACATGCCAGTGTTGTCATGGACAGAACCATACGATGTGCACTTAATTATGTACTAATTACATATTTATACATACTAATTACGTAAGACCCATATGTAAGGGACACTTCATGGGTGGCAAAATAATGATCCCGCCACTCTGTTACAGAATCTTGATTGTGTCTGATGATCTTCTGATTTTAGCCCAAATACTGGCAACCTCACCTTCTTCATTACCCAGGAACCCAGGCCACATTATCTGATCTGTCCAAAATGACAAAATGACCAGAGAGCTGCAATTTAGTAAAGACAAATGGAGAGTTGTACCTGGAGGAGGAGCTCTCAAACTGTACTGTCTGTGCTGGTACAACTCAGTGTGTCCTGGTTTGGGGCTGCTCATGGATTTCCTCTTTATCACTGGGGTGTGCCGGGGGCTGGGCTGTGCAGGTCAAGGGGGGCAGAGGACACAGGGGATGTGCCGCTCCTTGCTACTCTAAAAATGGGTTTAGGTGTGTCTGAGTCACAGAATGGTTTGGGTTGGAAGGGACCTTAAAGAGCATCTCGTTCCAACTCCCCTGCCATGGGCAGGGATACCTTCCACCATCCCAGGTTGTTCCAAGCCCCATCTAAACTGGCCTGGAACACTTCCATGGGTGGGGCAGCCACAGCTTCCCTGAACAACCTTGTGCCAGGACCTCAGCACCCTCAGAGCCAAGAATTTCTTTTTAATATCTAATCTAAACCTACTGTCTTTCAATTTGAAGCCATTCCTCCTTGTCCTATCAAGAATTACGTCCTTCAGACTCTCTGAGGATGTCAAGGAAGCACGTACCCCATGACTGACTCTGACCTTTACTCTGCTTACCTCTGGTTTCCAAATATTTCTTCTGCAAAAACACGAGCTAAAACCAAAAGTATATAACAAAGCTGACTTTCCCTTTTTTGCTGACTTGGGTCCAAGTGTTAAAGTGTTAAGAAAAACATCAAAAAACTTAAATGTGCTAGCAATCCTGGGAACAGAGCTGCAGGTCCCACTTTTAGGGGAAAAGGAATGGATTAAGATTTCCCAATAGCAATCTCACGGGGGGAAGGAGTGATTCTTTTGTGCACATTTGTTTTCAGTGCTTCCACAGCAAGGACTACACAGAGTATGTAGTCATTTATTTGCCTTGCTGAAGGCACAAGGACAGACCTCCAGAGCTACTTTTCTCCCCATTTGCCTTCCTGTTGCTTCCTTGCTTCTTCCTTTGTTCAGTTCTTCACTCTCCTCACTTTCTCTCCAGGGCAATGGAAAATCGCGAGTCGTGCTTGGCTTACTCACTCGTTAGCTGGAGACCCTGAAGGAACGTTTCCTTCCCAGGCACTGCAGGGAGATCCATGAGGAGCCTTTGTCACACCTTAAACGGAGCAGTCACACAGAGCCAGACCCAGCCAGGTGTGTCCAGGGAAGCCCTGCAGCCAGCAGCCTGCGTGGATTGCTGTAAGTCAGTCAGTGTGAGAGGCAGAGCAGCACAGAGAGGGAATGTGCCCCTTTTTTGGGCTGGAAAGAGGAGCCTTCAGACTTCTGAACTGCTGCCCATGTTCTCTGTGCTTGGCAGCAGCAACCACTGGAGCATGAGCAAAAGGTCAAGATTGCCTTGGGTCAGGAAATTCTCTCACCATGGAGTTCACAATGGATTTGTGCTCCTCTGGCCTTTCTCTTTGCTCCACTGAACATTTAAAAGGAGCAGCTTCAGCAGGGTGTACTGAGAGTTAATTCTTCAGGATGGCCTCACAGGCCAGGGCAGTGAGGATGGTGAGGTTCAGATCCTTCCAGGCAAAGCCAGGGCTTCCATTCGGGGCTGGCCCACCTGGAAGCCATGCTGGAAAGGAAAAGTGCTGCCCACATGATCTCACATGGTGCTTGATCTCTTTAGTAATAGATGATCTCACCAGGAAACGTAGGCAGAAGTTTCTGTGCTACACGTTATGGGGAGGATTAGGTATGAAAGAGTTCTGCTGTTTTGGTTCATGCTGTCATGGTTTCTGTGAGCAGGTGGGTGCCCGGGGAATTTTAATGCAAAGAATGTCAGATCCCCTAGGATTAGGTGTCAACTGACTGATGGTTTTGAGGAATGAAGTCTTGAATTTGGCACATAAAAATAGCAGTTGCGTGGGACCTTGTCACTGATTTCCTTTGAGAATCAACCCTTTTCTGAGAACTTTAACTTTGGGATTCTGTTGGTGTTCAGCTCTAGTATGTAAATATTCATTCACCAAATCTCACTCTTGTGCACTCTGCCCCCAGTGCCTCCCTGCAGCATTTACTGTGCTAATGGGATGACAATAGGTTACATGTTACATAAAAGGGTGAGGAGTGTAAGGCCTGAACTTCACATGGCTGGAAACGTGTTAGTACCATGATAATCACAAGGTAGCAGCTGTCTTACCCTCTCTTTTTATTTTTCTTTTTGAAACCCACTCCACTTGTTTTATAATTACTTGAGCTCATCATGAACGCAAAAATAGCTTCTCTATTTAAAGAGAACAGATGGTTTTTCTAATGATTTTTTCCTTAAGATTGAATGAATTGTGCTTGAGTCAGAAACTGCCTGCCCAGAAACGTATGTTTTGATTAGAGAAATACTTGATTAGGTTAATTGAGTGTGACTCAGTGTGATGTACATTTGGCCAACTTAAGAGCTTTCCAACTTTGTCTTGGATAGAGAGTGCAGAACCTCTTTGAGGACAGAGGAGCAGGGAAGGGAGTGCAGGTGAAGATGGATAAGCCAAAGGAATGTAACACTTTTAGGAGGACTGGGAAGCATTTAAAACATAAGAACACTTTAGTTCATTCACATCTTGTTCCTGACAGTCAGGTCTTTGCCAAGAGCAAACTCCTTTCAGTTTCCACCTGAGAGACCTCAGAAGAATGAGCCAAGCTGAGATTCAAACAAAGATACAGCTAAGGGTGGTCCTGGGGACCTAGTGTGGAGAAGAGAGGCAGAGACAGTAAGCTCTTATGCAGAAATATTGTACAATTTTTTTTTCAAGAGATTTAAACCTTTTCAAAATTAGTACAGTCAGTCTAACATTCAAAATCCCCCTAAAAAGAGGGCCAGGCCTTCTTGGTACAAAAAAAATTTAATCAATCAAAACTCCCTGTGAAATAATAAAAACTTCTGCTTAATCCTATTTTATTTTTATCTCTTTTAAGCAATCATCCTGCAGAGTAAGATTCCTGTAAGTAAGTAAGTAAGTTTGCCTTTGGGAAGTGCCTGTGTCATGAGAGGGAGCAGGGTTTGGTTACACTGAACCTTGCTAAGCTAAAGGCTTCAGAGCTTTGTTTGTGACGTCCAGCAGAGCGTTCCTTTTAGCTGACGAGTCATCTTCTCTGACTTTAACAAAGAAGGAAATAGAAGATCTCCTGAGCAATCTCAGTATCACACAATACGCTTTAGGTAGGCCATGGAGTGAGTTTGATGTGCTGTAATTTCCATGGAAGCTGAAGCTTGGTGGGACAGGGTACAGCAGAGGTGATGTGGAGCTCGGCAAAACAGGTAAACTTCAGAGAATAACCCTAAACCTCCAAGTTCTTGACGCTTTTATGAGGTTTGCTGGAGACTAAGGGGTCATGATGCCTCTCTGAGGCCTCAGTCCTCTTCCAGACCCTGGCATGTAGCCCGAAAAACTTGTAAGAGCTGTGTCCTGTGCTCCTTTCCTCTGTGACTAGAAATGGCATGCACTAGATGTGGTCCTTGATGTTCCCACTGTCACCCAACAGTTTGTCCAGGAGTATCTTCCAAAGATGCTTCATTTCCTGTGGCTGTGTAAATCTGAATACAAGCTCAAAGCTCTCTGAGAGGGTCCCAACAGTCCTGGTTTTGTAATTCCCAGCATGCCATTAGCAACTGGGCAGCCATTTTTTTTTTATTTTTCCCCAGAGCTCCTTATTCCTGCTCCCCTTTCCCTGTGTGGTTCATGATGCAGAGACCTCCTCCTCCAGACCTGACCCCAGTGCTGCTGCCGCGGTGCTGCAAAGGTCAGCAGGCAGCTGCTAATGAACAGCAGGAGGGTGGCTCAGCCACATCTCTGCACTCTCTCCAGGGGACTTTGTGTCCCTTCAGGCACGTGTCCTGTTACGTGCTTGAAATGAATCATCTCCCACGGCATTTGTGCAGTTTGATGTGGGCAGTGACAAACCAAACAAAACAGGTCCTGTCCTCATTTCATCCCTTTTTTTGTGGGCAAAATTGTGTCTTTCAGGACATCAAGGCAGACGTGACCTGTTGGGGCAGCATGTGGGGGTGAAGCAGGAGGTCTGGAATGATGTGTAGAAGATGGTCTGTCAGTCCCATAGCAGAAGGATGAGAGGTACCAGCCCTCCTCCTGCTACAAGGGCGATGCAAATGTGTCCCTGTGGCTGTTAGGATGTGATACTGACAGAGTCATTTGCTGTGGTTTGGTATGTTAGGGTTAAGGTATGTTTTATCTTCTGCTTGCTCGACTATGAACGGAAAAAATTATTGCAGTCAGCTGCTCGAAGGTGGGTATGTAGGTATGGTAGTGAGCTGTGTTGGAGGATCTTTCATTATCAATCTGAGAGAAAGGTACTAAAATTAATTTAAAATCAAAGCAAAGCACTCACAGGAGCAACATCCATTTTTCTCTAGCACTGCACAGAGTTTGGATGCAGCAATTTTCCATCTTGAAAGGAGCCAGGTAGAGTCTTTGTTCTGTGATCTGAGTTTCAGGAACAGTTGTGGCTTTGGGGAAAGGAGCAAGTAGTTAAAAATACAATATTTATTTTTCTCTTTGTTAGCCTCTTTATTTCTGTAGGAGATAGAGATACTGATATTGAAAAATCTTCCTAAAATGCAATGCCTTATTTTATAGATGTGCCTTCCTAAATAGAGGCAGGGACAGGTTGAATGTTGTCCAAAATACACTGACAACCACCTGAAGAGTTTGAATCTGAATTCTTGTCTTAATTATTGGCCGTGCTTCATATCTGGTAGACAGCACTCCCCTCTGTGGTGTCTTTAGAGCGAGTTTTGTAAGAATTTGTAAGAATTTGTGCCTCTGGAATGAGAACACGAGAGAGGCTCTAGAGGGCAGTGCAGCATCCCTGTGATGGGAGTGCCTCCAGAATTCTTTCACAGGAATCTTACTCTGCAGGATGATTACTTAAAATAGATAAAAATAAAATAGGATTAAGCAGAAGCTTTTGTTATTTCACAGGGAGTTTTGATTGATTAAATTTTTTTTGTACCGAGAAGGCTTGGCCCTCCTTTTAGGGGGATTTTGAATGTTAGACTGACTGTACTAATTTTGAAAAGGTTTAAATCTCTTGAAAAAAAAATTGTACAATATTTGTGTACAATTTAGGGAAACAAACAAACCAAAGCTCACCGCCTCTTGTGCTTCCAGCAGAGTCCACAGAAGAACTATTTGTTTTCACACTGTTTTCCCCCTTCTCCAGGACAGCCTTAAAATGCAACACATCCTTTGACTGGAGGTGCTCCTGTTTGCCTTGTAGAGAGATAAATCAATAAATCATCGTGTCAGCAGAGCACAGCTTGAAGCAAAATTTCCTTGTGCTGGAAGGTTTTGAATTCACTTCAGGTGGGAGCTCAGATGCGTCACACACACCTGCCTGCTGCTGACATTCCAAGGCTGGATCCAGAGTGGCAGGGTGGTGATTCAGGGTGACAATCTGCTCTTCGGGATGCCCAGCCACAACCTGGAGGCTGCTCCTGCTGTCAGAAGGGGTCGGTAGCTCCTTGCTACCCCATAAAGAGCTTATGTTCAGCTGGCTGATCCTTTAACGAGCATTTGGGGAGCATTTCTGCTCTGTGAGAGAGCTCAGGTCTCCCGTCTGTGTGAACTGTGCTGCTCAGGTAGACAGGGGGCCATTCAGTGCTGGGCACGGAGGAGCCAGTGCTGAAATCCAGCAGAGAGGTGCTGGAGGCAGGGCTGTGCTGCCAGCACCCCTCTGTCAGGCAGCACAGGATGGATTTCCATTAACTGTCACGGTAGCAACGCTTCTTCCAAATTAAAATTGACTGCCTTTCACAGCAGGAGAGAGGGGATTATCCTGAGCAGTTGCTCTGGGTGAATGCAAAAGATCTCTATGTGGGCTCAGCATTAGATAACTGATACTTTTGAAGTACATATTTGTTTGTTTTCTAAGCAGAGCACATCTTGTTCATCTGTGCAAATTAGAGATGATGATAGGAAAGGAGGGGCTGTGGATAACAGAGAGAGGACTTTACATAACTGGGGTGAAAAATAAGATGCTCTCATCTCAACCTGAAGGAAGGAAAGTTGCATATACATAGTTCCAGAATAATACATTGTTTTAAAAAAAGCAGTGTTTCTTCTCTTCCTTCTATCTGCTTTCTTTATTTTCTTCAGTTCTGCCTTTAAAGAGAATTTACACGAGACCTAAAAATGCCACAGTTCTACCATGACTTATTTCTCTTTTTGCAGCAGTACCTCTCCACCTTCTCTATGGTTTTTGGAAGAGTTGCTGCTGGTGGTGTTTGTCCAGGTGAATTGAACAAGCTGCCTGTCAGACCACTCTGCTTTTCAGACACCAAAATGTAGCATTGGCAAGTAGGAGACCGGTTGGTAACAGTCTTTGTGAATCAGATTGGCTGCTGCCTGATGAATGCTGCTTAGGTGTTACTGTAGTAGAGATTACTGCTAATTTATGTTTGTGCCAATTAATTTCACTATGTGTTTCCTAATTAAATGAGGTATGACTGTAAAGCAGATTAACAGAATGATGCCAAATTCCTGTCTACTCAGTCTCCTGAATGGAGCTTGTTATTTCCTCTATGGTTTAAAACTGAGCCATGTGTGCTCGCTTCATTTAGATTAAAGAGTATGAAATCAGCTTAATTTCATAGTGTTATTACTCAAGACTGCTTTGATTTTTGGAGAAGAGAGATAGCCAAAGGGCTTAATGCCATTGAATGGATGCGCTGCAAGTTCTTGTCACTAGCATTTCTTTTGTGTTCTTTTGTATTTCTTTAAAATAAGGGACATCTTTTCTGCTTGGTGTTCTCACACCATTCCTTTGACTGCTTGATGCTCCAGGTGTTCGGAAGTGGATGAATAATAGGGAGGAGGGATTTTACTTTTCCTAAAATTTGAGAGTCAAAATATGGTTGTCAGTTTTTAAACACAGAGGTGTTTTTATTGCCCTTTGTCCCCTAAGTGGTTTGGCCTCCTATTAATGGGGATGATCTGCAGTGAACTTGGCTGAATTCTGCTTGTTTTAACAACAAGAGATAAAAACCCCAATGCCCTCTAAGGAAAAGTTCAGAAACTTAAAATAGATTCAGTATAAGCAGTGCCCAGGCACACAGAAAGTTAATTGTTCTGCTAATGAGAGAAATTCTGCCTCACTCAGCTGGGTCAGCTGGGAACTTAGAGAATCAAACATGGTGACTCTGGGCCCTAAAGTTTCTGCTGGTGTCACTGCTTTTGTAATCCTTGCTCTTGCAAGAAGGGAGAACGATTTGGATTTTAATAGCCCCTCTTTTTATATACTCTCACTAAAGGTGTGCTCAGGGCTTACAGGCTGGATCTGATGTAACCATCACAGCTCCCGACTTCACTGACATTGCTTTCTACACTGGAAGATCTTACCAAGGATTTAAAATGAAATGCAGTTCTCTTGAGCAAGTTGTGAGGGCTGTTCCTCACCTGCTGGAGCTACAGGCCTGTGCCAACTCAGAGAAAATCTGAGTAAGCACCTGAAATGGAAAGGCAAAGCTGGCAGCAGTGCTAGGGAAGGTGCAGCACCCTCCTACGTGGCCTTGTTCAACACATTTATTCCTCAAATAATGCTGGCTGGTTCAGTGCTGAGAGAAACTCTTTTCTGTGTAACTTGTGAGAAAGCAAGCACCGAGTCGTGTGGCAGCAGGGCACATCCACGTGTCAGTCACAGCGAGGCAGGAACGCTCCTTGCCGTTGCTGAGCAGGTGACATGGGAGAGAGAGAGAATGTGATGCTGAGGCTGGGGAGACTGCACCTCCTGGGAGGCCCTTTGGTGCTGGGTCCTTTTCCAGGGAGCAGAGACTCGTCAGTGCTCTGCTGGGATGGTGTGAATTGCTGCTGCTACAAGTAGAAAGTGCAAGACAGGGACTGGTGGGCGTGAGGAACGCAAATCGCTCCGAGACTTGACAAGTCTTGTTGCAGTTTTGCCAAGATAAAAGGGCTGGTTCCTGGCTCATCCCCTGAACCTGTCTGCCAGTGCCATGGAGCATGGGAGCCACAGGGGATCGTGGGGTGGTCTAGACAATTTGCAGGCGCTTCGGTGTGTGCTGCCCTGGATTTGATGCAGTCTTTGTTAGCCTGGTGCGTGGGAGTGGGAAGAGACAGAAGGACCCGCCTGGCATGCTGGCAGAAGGTGGATAGAGGACTGGCAGAGGGTGGGTGTAGGAGCCATCCTTGAAGCACTGGCAAACACAGAGGGATAATGAAGTTCTCCAGTCTGTCCCTGGGGCTGTGGAGGGAAGGGTGGCCGCAGTCAGAAGTGAATCTCTCTGGTCAGCACCTCGTCTCTGACAGCAGGCAGTGCACAGGAGCAGGGCTGACAGGAGAGCTGCTTTTCCTTTCACAGTTTCACCCAGCTCTCACAGCCCGCAGTTCAGGCATTCCCCAGCCAGGGAGGGATGCAAACTGCTTCAAGCTCCTGCCACGCTGCCCCACCAACAGGCAGGGATGCAAACTTCAGGCAGGCAAGGTCACACTGCTTTCCTGTAAACGGCAGGTATGTGCAAAGTGTAATGGATAATTCCATGATGTCAACGACCAAAAGCAAACGTCTCGCAGGGTGTAATTGGTTTCTCTATAGTGTCAAGTGCTTTTATGTGTTCAGCATAAATATCTTTGCATTGATTGGGAGCAGAAGATAAAAATCGATGATTTACAACGCTGAAGTGCTTAGAACATGACATTAAAATGACTCCGGGAGACTTAGCTCATAGGGGACATAGTAAATACTCAAGAGGTACAGGAAATGAAGAGACTCTTCTGAAGTCCTGAAACCAAGCAATAAACTTGATAGATGCTGTGTTTCCCTGCCTAATGGATTTTAATACTGACTTTCTTTTTGTAGAATTACTCTCTTTTTTGTTGCTTAGTTGAGGTTATTTTTTAATCTTATTTGTTTGGATGTTTAGGACCCCAGGCTAAATGGAGGCATTATTATTTTCAGGAGGAAACTCTATAGTTTGAGCAAAGTTCTGTATTGGCAGGTTTGTACACCAAGGACCAGGAGGGTGTCTTGACATGGGAGTGCTGAGGAGCACAGATCATCACAGAAAATCAAGCTGGACAGGACCACAGATCTGTCCCTTTGCCCCACATCCATATGAATCATATCTAACTCACTCCTGATGGGTTTTCTTGCTGCAATTTAAGCACTGGATCTAATAGATACGGAGATAAAAACAATCTCCCTTCTATCCATAGTGATTTTTTATTTCCTCTTTCTTTGTATCTCCTTGTGTCTCATGTTTTCCACAGACTTTTCCTTTTTTAAAAAAAAATTTTTACTGGGCATTTAAATTGTCCCTTTTACTTACTTCCAGTGAGCTACCAGACATGAGATGCAGCCACAGTACTTTGATTCCTCCTGGTCTAGAAAATAAGACACGGTGGTTTTTGATGGAAGTGTTTATATGCTGCTTTTAGATTAATCAGGAAAATCCTAACTGTCTTTCGTTGCTGGCAACAGCTCGCGTGATGAGCTGTTCCCTGGAGAGGATAAACGCTCTGAGCTTCCTAAGGACTTGCAGCCCCTTATCTAAGAATCTCAACTTGAGTTTGGGCTTAAAGGAGAAGGGAAAAAATGACAAATTAAGGCTGAAGGATTCCACATTTGCCTGGTGCGGGAGGCCATGTGATGAAATATGCAAATGGGTTGCTGGTGTGTTTAGCTGGAAGTCAGACGTTGTGTGCTTGCATTTAAGTGAGGGGTACAAAGCAGGATGTCCCTGAGGTGATCTGCTGGCACTGTGCATCAATATCAGCAAAAGTCAGCAGAGAGCTTTGCTCTGTTCTTGAAAGATCTGTGTGTAACAAGGGCAGGAAGCCACGTGAAGAGAATTGTCAATGATATTTTCAAGAATTTTCACTAAGATTGCACGCAGCTACCTGCAGACACAAGGTAAAGCATCAGCTAGATCCAGTGTCACTTCCTTCCTCAAACCTAAAATGAGGAAGGAAAAACTGTTTGCTCAGGACTTTCTGCCTCTTCAGTGCACAGGGCTGGTTTGACTTTGGCTGCCTGCTTTAATTGCTGTTTAATGAAAAAGCCGTAAAACCCTGTGGAACAGCCAATAAATCAGTGATGTATATGGAAAATTAAAAAAGCATGTGCGTTCCCAAAGTGACATGAGAACAACAGGGGATGTGATAACCTGAGATCTTCAGACCTTTTTACCCCCAAATCGCTATGGGAACTCCTGCTTTTCCACCTGGCTGTTGTCAGAATTGATGATTTCTGTCTCCCCATCTCCTCAGCCGTGCGCTGCCTTTGAATGCAGTCCAGCCCAGCTCTGCTCCTCTGCCAGGCAGGCTGGTGTGGGTAGTGCTGACTGTACACTCTCTCCAGCACTGCCAGGAAATTGCTGCCCCGGGGTGAGGCCAGGAACACTGTTATTGTTAAGTTTGTAAGGAACAAGTCAAGGCTGTTACTGATCTGAGGACAGAAACGTGCTGTGAACTGAAATAATTAACACTGCTTTGATCACAGAAGTAGGGATTGCTTTGTCTATGGCTTTATACAGAGTTACAGGAAAAAGTGAAAGGTGTTAATGGTACCTCTTCATTAACCTAATCTTCCAGAATGGCAAATCTGGTCCTAGTTTCTGTCCCTGCTGCCAGCATTGGTGTGCAGCCTCTTCCAGCGCCTTTTCCACCGTTCTTCCTACATTGTGCTCTGGTAAAGAGTGATGCTGGGTCACTGGGTGGAATAAATTTAGGACGGTTCAAAGCACAGTTTAGGTGGTCCAACCATGTGGTTGCCAGTGGTGAAGAAAAATCAGGCAATAGTGACCTTGTGCTGGATGAGGATCTGGCATGCCATGTGCTATCCCAGCCTCTCTCCCAGCCATTGCTTGTTTTACACTTGGATTGCCAAACACCCGCCCAGATCAGGAATATCTGCTGAGTCCATGTGTTAATCATCATACAGGGCCAGGACACTGGTGGGCTGCAGGTGTTATTTAAAGGCAGCCAAACCCCGTTTTGTGTCTGCTCCCATCCCAGCCTGGGCAGGTGATGGCTGTGCATGCAGCTGGAGGGTCAGAGGGGCTGTTAGGGGGCTTGGAGATGTGTGCTGCTGCTGAGGGATGAACAGACACCCTCTGCCCACTGTGCAGGCACAGATCCTTGGCAGGAGCAGTGGTGTGGACTCTGCAGTGCTCCAGGCTGGAGCAGACTGCTCTGGGAATGTTCAGGGCCTGCTGATGTTATTGGGGTTGCTGTAAGTGCCACGGCTTCCCTTGGCAATCCTCCCCGAGTTGTGCCACCCTGGCCTGCGGGGCAACTCCTGCCTGATCTGACCAGTGATCTGTCCTGCCACTGCTGCAGCAGCTCCTGGCTGGGGAAATGTGCTTTGGGCTCTCTGGAGGGGAGCAAGAGGGGTCATACTGGTTCCTCCTTTTCTGCCCTGCCAAGGGAGCTGCAAGGCCCATTCCTGGTGGGTGTCTTGGCCATTTAATGAGCCAGGTGTGCATTGGGTTGGCTTGTGTGTATTTGATTTAAGGGAAAGAGTGGAAGAAATTCTTTATCTGATATTCCAGTTTTATTCTGTGTGTTGTCATCTGCTACTTACTCCTTGTGTCTTTCACAAGCTGTGGGTGGCCAGGCTGGGACAAGCCACAAGCCCCACAGTGCTTTCCTTTCTCCCTCTCCTGCATGCCCTTGTAAGAGCCCTAGAGAGGGAGGAGCACTGTGCAAGCACACAGCACTGGCTGGGGACATCTGCTCAAGCAAAGAATAAGCAGAAATAGTAATTTTTGCAAAGCTGCTGAGGGTTTGGGAGAAGGGGAGTGGGGATGAGGACCTTGCCCTCCATGTCCCAGGGGTGGCCGTGTGTGGTGCTCTGGGGTGTCACTGCCTGGGCAGAGCAGCCCAGCATCAGCAGGCAGGGCGGGCAGCATTCCCTGGGGGGCGCAGCTCTGCTGGCTGGCAGGGCAGGCAGCATTCCCTGGGGGCACAGCTCTGCTGGCTGTCTCTGCAGCCCTGTTGGGAAAGCGGAGGAGAAAAGTGGAACCAGCGTCTGCCCCGGTTTCCTGCCAGCACCTGCCAAGGGCAGAGGCAGCACAGATGCTGCTGGGTGAGGGCATCTGCCTTGGAAGGGCACAGAGATCCTGTGCAGGGAGTCAGCATCCTCTGAGCCTGTCTGGAAGGCTTGGCTGGAGGAAATGAAGTTAGCAGAAGCAGAAGTTTCTACAGCTTGCCTACCAAGTGACGGCCCAAGTTGGCCCAGGATGCTGGAAACCACTTTTTAGCCTGGGCATTTCTCCATCTCCATCCAATCTGTGCAGCAACGCGCCACGCTAAAGAGCAGAAATGTGACTTTCCCTGGACCTGTCTTGTGGAAGGTAAAGCACCATATGGAAGCTGATGGCTCAACCTGCCTGCAAAAGGTATCTGAAGAGAGAGAGGAAACACGAGGCCCACATCTTTAAAGATGAAGAAGAGTGTGTGGGTGCCATTTCCTCAGAAACTGAAGCTGTTGCAGACTCTGATCTGTCTGTGGTTTCAGTCTCTCTTCAACAGCATTTCTGCCAAGGGGGCAGTCGGGAAGAACTTTTGCTCCATAATACATTTTCAGGGGAGATCAGATATGAGATCGGAATGCAGTTTTTTTCTTGTTTGGTTCATATTTTGTCACCACATGCTGATTTTTTGAGATTTGATATTTTGGTTTTGTCTATGAGATTTCTGCTTTGAACTCTGGTAGCACATTCCTGATAAGTCCTTAGTTTTTAATTTTTTTTTATTTTCATCACTCTCTCTCCTTTCCTGCTTAATGTTTTATTGTAATCCCCCCTCCTATTTTGCACTACCTTAATTTGAGGCTCTTTAGACTCATCTATCTCACATAGAAAATTTTCTGCAAGCTGAAATCCATGGGAAGCACGGGCACTTAAAACTAAAGAAAATTGAATCTCGAGGTGGACAGACAGAAATTAAAGTGCTTTTAAGTCTGGACAACTTCTGGGAAATGTTTTCTCCCTCCCTAGCTGCCTTTCTGTGATTTGCAAGATTGTGGAAATTCAATTACAGGAGGTAGCTGTGAACACAGCGATTACAGGTGGTCACTTTTTGTTTCCTTGCAATTCAGAATGACAATCCACATCATTAAAACTCAGTACATGGGTACTTGATATTAAACAAATTGGATAGCTCTGAGATTGCTTATTTCTTCCAGGGATACGAGGATGGATGGAGCCAAAGCAGTTTGCAGCCCGGCGTGTCTCAGCTCAAGGATGCTAATGACGCATCCTAGAAACACAGAGCATCAGCAAGTCCTTTGTACTTTGCTAATATTTTTCCTGCAGTAACACGAGAGCAATTACAGCTTGGAAAGATGGGAGCTGGAAGGCTGGAGGAGATGAAAAAATTCAAAGGGAAAAAGCTGGGTTTCATGGAGTGAAGGCAGGGAGTGTATGTGGGTGGGCGAGGAAGTAGCATCTGTAAATAGTTGGCACTGACAGCTGCCTTTAAAATATCTGGGAATCTGGAAGGAGCTAGGTGGAACAGCTGCAAGCGTGTGTATGGTTTATGGAAAGAGAAGAGCAGTGTGCAGCCTGTGAGGGAAAGAGCAAAAGAGCAGAGCTAAGCAGGAATCCATGGAAGGGCTGAGAGAAGGTGGGGCAAAAGCGGAGTGAAGTTGGGGAAGAAAGAGATTAATTCCAAGGGATTTTCAGGAATGGGTATAAGCTGCAGTGCAGCTGATGTAAGAGTCACTCTCGTGCCTGTGACTGCCGGGGAGGGGAAATTGCCAGTGCCGCCTGCCTGTCGTCCGAGGCTGCCCTCCCTCCCCCGCCTTTATCTTTTGATTTATCGTAATAAGAAATCAGCCTTCCTAAGAGCGGGTCATGGGACTGGGCTGAGGGACTAAAGCCAAGCTCCCGACCTCTGTGCATATTGTAATGCTTGTGAGCCATTGACTCATCCTCTTTATTGGCAGGTTGATGGATTCCTAACTAGGTTGTTAGTGGCATCTCAGCCTTGCTGCCTGAGATGTGCCTTTTGTGTTTAAACTCTGACTTAGAGAAACAAGTTCATTTCAGGCTCTTTGTGTTTCTCTCCTCCTCCTTTTCACAGCTTTTACTTCTTTAAATGTAGACTTCTTTTGACAGATCATCTCCATGGTAACTAACAGGACCGGGCTGCCTACAGAAATTGTAGTAATAAAGTGGTTGGTTTTTACACATGATGAAAAGATGATGAAGCACAATGATAGGTGATAAAGACACAGGTAATTGCTCTAGAATAATATTGCTGCCAAGAAGATGACTGAACTCCCACACAGAAGATGAACAGATGGTGTATTTATTGAAATTCATAGGCTGAGGGAAGAGAAATGTAATTGATGGCTGTGTAGGTTTTGTTTCAGTTTACTATGTTCTAAGCAGAGCCAGGAGAGCGGCGTGCCAGCAGATGGAGCCCGTATGCAGAGCCACTGTATTTTCTCACTGGAGATCAGAATTCCAATCAGAGCCATAAAGGCAGCAGAACCGCTAATTGCTCTGATGCATTTTGCTGTTTTAGATCTGTCACATAGCCCTGGTTCATTTTAGAAAGGGTGTAATTCTTTTGTAAGAGCAGTGATGGTAAATTGCATTAGAATACCGGGAACATGGAAGTAGAGCCTGGAAAAACGAACACTTGCAAAACTTGTGCTCAGTAAAAGTTTTCCAAGACCGGCTGTGTGTCTGTGTTAGTAAAGGGCAGCTGTGGCATGTTTGCTAACCTCGTTGCTGGTCTCTGGGTATGGCAGCTCTGTTGTGCAGAATCCATGGGAAGGCAAAGGCAGGGAGTTTTCATCAGTTGCTCTCTCTGTGTTTTCAGGTATGAGTTAAAACTGTGCAATTTGATGTCGAGGCTTTAGTGAAAATGTTGTCTTGCCTGTGTATGGCAGTGCTGCAGGTCTGGTTTGAATGATCCCAACACAAGAAAGGCATTGACCTGTTGGAAGAAGTCCAGAGGAAGACACAAAGTTGATCACATCTCCTGTGAAGACAGATTGAGACAGCTGGGGCTGTTCAGTCTGGAGAAGAGAAGGCTCCAGGGAGACCTCTGAGGCCCTTCCAGTACCTAAAGGAGCTCCAAGAGAGCTGGAGAGGGACTGGAGTGGCATGGAGAGATAGGACAAGGGGGAATGGATTTTGAGAGAAGGAGAGAAGGTTTAGAATAGATGTAATTAGGAAATGTTTACTCTGTGTGTGGTGAGGCACTGACACGTTTCCCACAGCAGTGGGGGACTCCCCATCCCTGGAAGTGCTCAAGACCAGGCTGGGTGGGGCTCTGAGTATCCTGGTCTAGTGAAAGATTCCCTGCCCATGACAGGGGAGTTTGAACAAGATTATCTCTAAGTTCCCTTCCAACTTAACTGGATTTATAATGATATGAATACATTGCTGCTTTGTGGTGTGGTGCAGAGGTCCCAAATGTGGAGTGCTGTGGTATCCCTTGCCACAGGGCTTTGTGCCTTCAGGTTCCCCAAAAGACTCTAGTGCTGCCAGAAAAATATAAATGTCCATGGGAATCAGTCTCTGAAAGGTTTCTTTCTCTGAAAAGTACAAATAACCATACTTAGAGCAAGGAGTGCCAGCCCTAGAGCGTAAAGATTTTTCTCTATGGATAACAAATGCTACGTGTTGGGAGAAACACCCATGGGAGGAGCTGGTTGGGCTGAAGTGCTGGTGGCTCTCTTTCCTGCAGCTCCTCCGTGCTCAGCAGCTTCAGCACCCCTGTTGTGCCCCTGCTAACCCCCGCAGTTTTGTGATTTATTGGTGATAATGCCTGGGTGCTGTTTAGTACAGCATATGATTCTCTCTTCCTCTGCAGTCTGGTGCTACTTTATTGATTGTGTAACTCATTTTCTCATCAAGTTCTGCAATGAAACCGCTTCCCACTTGGCTTTACCTCCAGTTGCACCTACTCTCGTGTTGACTACATTTGTAGCTCTTGCATGAAAGGAACTTTGAGGTATATAAAGATAAGAAGAAATAGGGTTTTTTCTTACAATGGTAGTGCCAACAAGAATGAAAATAAATACGTAGGTAGTATGGAAGAAACTCTCTCTCCAGGACACTTTGCCCCAGTGACGAAACTAAAAGTTTCGGGTTCATCACTTGACAGTGTTTGTGTCAAATTCACCCTTCCTTTTATTCCTTCCCTTCAGGTTGTCAGGGCACCCACATCTTTTGTGGCACCTGAAAAACCTGATTTGCATGCAAATTGCTCCCAGTTTAGGTTGAAACATTTCTGTCATTCTTCCTTCCAACTTCTTCCCTTTTTCCTGCAGAAAAGGAGGGGTGGAAAAAGTTACTTAAACGATACACCTTCTTCATACAAGATTAAACAGAATTGCTCTGGAAGTGGAAAGATGTGCTTTTTTGAGAGCTGTCAGGCAGCCAGCAAACGGAGCATTGAGTAAGAGATGCCTGAGACATGTACTATGTAATAAAAGAGACAACTGGAAAAAGGAAGAGGGTGAATCTGAGGACTGAAAAGAGACTGACCTACTGCTATATCTGAGCTGTTACTCGAGTGCATGAAGCACGGTTGGAGCCATACTAAGCCAGCCTGGTGGCTGTCATTGTGATGACTAGTTCGTAAGGAGCCTCCTGATTTATTTTCAGTGCTGTCCATCCCTGTTGCTAAATCCAGACCCTGCAGACCTCGATGGGGCACCCAGCAGGGTCTGAGGGACCTTGGCACGCTGGGGGAGTTCCCTGGAGAAGATGGTACAGGACCTCCTTCAAAGGATAAGCCTTGCTAGAGATAAAGGGCTGGATTTTTTAGCTTGAGCACAGATTTGTCAGGTGCCTGGTGGCCGGAGTACTGCCAGCTTCTCTGTCAGCCTGGCTTGGTTTTCTGCCCAGCTGCTGGCCTCTTTTCTTCCCCACCCCCCCAATTCCTGCTCTGCCCTTCACCACTAATTGAGTGTTTCAGGCAAAGCTGGTCAAAACATTTTTATTCAAAACTTATTTAGCTGGCAGCCAAGCTTGGCAGCATCAAAGAAAAAGATAAATAAAAAGGTACTCTCATTTTTCTGGGAGAAATTCTCATTTAAAAGTTGTAAGATGAACTGTTGTCACTCAGTTGAGGGGGAATACATTGCCAACTGCTTTTTCATTTTCTAGTTTACCTTCTCACCCTTTCTCCTTCTATCCCCTTTCCCCCTCCCCATCTCTTTTGTACCTTCTTGGCTGTGTTTCCCTACTTGTGCCAGAAAGGTCAAGGGAATTTAGGCTGACATGAAGACTTTGTCTCCAAGTTGAGTGTTTCTCATTCAAAAAGTAATCAGATGTTTTTCAGTCTCCCTTCCCTCCAAAAGTAATGGTTATTCTTGGGCTGGTTTCTGCCTCAGATAGAATCATAGAATAACATGAGCTGGAAGAGACCCACAAGGATCATCGAAGATGGACTAAGGCTTCTGTGGTTTCCATGCCCATCAGGGCAAGTAACAGCCAGCAGGGCAGGGCTGGGCTGGTGCTCTGTGCACTGGTTCCCAGACCTCTCCATCCATGAAACTCTCTGTGTCTCCCGAGTGTCCCACTGCTTACAGACACACGGTGGGGGCTGAAAGGAGGATGTTGTTCTGCCAGTGCTGGAGCAACGTTACCTGACTGGGAGAACAACCACTTGTAAGAGTTTATCCTTGGGATGGAGGAGCCTCCAGGCTGCAGGAGAGGATACTGGGATTCTGGTATCCTGGGAGATGGAATCACAGAATGGGGCAAATTGGAAGGGCCCACAGCAGGTCATCTGGTCCCACCTTCCTGTTCAAACAGGGCCATCCCAGAGCACAGGGCACAGGATTGTGTCCAGATGGTTCTGGAATATCTTCAGTGAGGAAGACCCCACACCCTCTCTAGGCAACCTGTTCCAGTGCTCGGTCACTGCACAGCAGAGAAGTTCTCCTCATGTTCAGGTGGAACTTCAGTGCATCATTTTCTGGCCATGGCCTCTGCCCTATTGCTCAGCACTGAGAAGAGCCTGGTCCATGCTCTTGACACCCACCCTAGAAATATTTGGATACAATGATGAGGTCCCCTCTTGGTCATTTCTTCTTGAGGCTGAACAGGCCCAGCTCCCTCAGCCTTTCCCCATAAGAGAGAACCTCCAGTGCCTTAATCATCCTCGTAGCCTCTCCTTGACCTGCTCCAGGAGCTCTAGGAGCTCCTGCACTTATGAGCCCAGAACTGGGCTCTCCCCTCCTGGCAGAGGATCCATTACCAGAGAGGTGACCTGTCCCTGTGCTGCCAGGCATGAGCTGGGAGCACCTCAGGAAAACCAGCACGAACAAAGATAACGCTCCAGATTAACGCCTCCCTCTGGTTTGGGGTGATGAGGATTGTGCAATATCTGTGATAATCTTGTGCACATGAGTTGCAGGACCAGGCGCTGGTACTGGCTGCTGTGTACATAGCACACCGCTTGGGTGGTGGGGTAGTCTGTTAATTGCTGGGTAATTAGCAGTGGGAATTACCCATCAGATACCATTCCTGCTGGGACTGCTGTCCCCGAGCCTAAAGCAAATGATCAGAAAGGTTTATTTGATAGGTAAAGCTACTGGAGAAGGTTATTTTTTTGATTTACTGAGTGAAAGCTGCAAACTGAGCAGTTCATTTTTCATAGTCTGTTAACAGCTTGCAATCTTATGGGTTCAGATTATTTTTAAATTTAAAAATAATTTAAAAAGTTAAACAAGAAAGCAATCTGTGGTGCAGTGCCAGAAGAGTGGTTGTGCTGTGTCAGAGCAAAGGTCCCTGGTGCTGGCTGGTATACCAGGGGGGAATATTTAAGAGCAGAGTCTGGCTTTGTGTTCCCAGTTTCTGACAATCAGCAGCTCGGGGACTTTCTCACCCAGAGGTTGTGTTTGATGGCCTGTGATGAATCCATTTACCTGTTCGGTTTTTGAAATACGCTTCCAGGCCCTGCAACACCTGCAGCAGTGGGTTCCATACTCTTCTGTTGCATGAAACATTATTTCTGTGCATTGTGATTTGTACCTAACACCTGCTCATTTTGTTTTCTAGAAAGGTGTAGCTACAATTTGCCACCTCCTTAACACTTATTACCCCCGTTTTATTACCCCTCCATCTGCTCTGATCCCATAATTACCTCTTTATTTGACAAAATTAAGTTTTTCCCTTGAGCAGAAGCCCTTGCAGACCCCTCATTACCCAGGTTGCCTCAGCATGGTGCTATCATGTGGTGTCTATTAAGTCTTTTAAGAAATCTTTTAAGACTTCTACACTGTAGTGAAGAAAGGGGGGCAGTATGGATTTGTAATGGCAATACTTTTTGTGGTCTTACTCACTAGTTTTGATAATGTCTCTTTATCTGCCTTGTTCCTGAACACTGAGCTCTTTTCAAGGAGCTATTTGGGCAGTCACCAAGATCCTTTTTCTGGGTGAAAATAGTCCTGAATTACGTCCTTCAGCTTCTCTGCAGGTAACACTGGTGCAAAATCTACTCTAGGCTTGTCATCAAGAGTGTTCCTTGTACACCTTCATCATCAGTGACCCCACCAGCTCTCAGAAAGGCGTCCTATTTCTGCAACACTTGAAGAGAAGTTGTAATTAAATTTTAATGCCATTAGAAAGTTGCTGACCACAGTTGTTTTTTGGTCTGCCCTCCTATGATTCCACATTGAACTTGACAAAAGTTCACCATCTGTTTTTCTTTTCCTCCTCTGAACATGATATTCACATTCTGAAGGATGGTTTTTTTCCATTTTTGCCTTAAGTTACCTTTCAATCCCAATCAACAAATTGATTTTTTTGGTCCTTTGAAAGTGTATTGATTTAATAAGTATCCTGGTGCTTTCCTATAGTACCTGGACATGGTCTCCTGAAGTATTTCTGCTTTCCCAGTTACTTCTTCGTAGTGCTACGCTGATTTTTATGTAGTCCTCCTTTTTCAAATCCAAGTTTATTGCTTAGCTTTCTGTAAGCTTCTTTTTCCTTCAATAGGGTGTTGAAGAATAGCCATTCTCATGTGTCACTGGGGATGAGCTGCTCTTCTAGTACAGGTTTTTAACTGGTTATTTATAATGTCTAAAAATACAGGGTTTTCAGCACCCTGTCAAGATAGTTTCCCAGGCTCTGTGGTACAACTGTAGCTTCAAATCATTCCTTATTTCTGTCTCTGTACCCAGTCACCCTGTGGACAGTGTCACAATCTGGTAGGTTTAACACTAATCTTAATCTGTGTCTTTTTAACACATTGCAGCATTTCCCCTGACATTCTCCTGCCTCTCATATTCAGGGATTTACAGCTCCCCATCGGGTTTTGTCTCCACTGAGCCTCTTCTTGCTGCGTCCCCCTCATGTGTGTCCCTCCTATCCCACAGCAGCTCCAGCCTTGCCCGTTTGGAGGTGGCACCGTGGTGGGTGCAGCCTTGGATGTGGTGACAGGACAAGGGGGAATGGTTTCAAACTGAGAGCAGGCAGCTTTAGATCAGAGGTTAGGAAGAAATTCTCAGTTGAGAGGGTGGTGAGGCCCTGGCACAGGCTGCCCAGAGAGGCTGTGGATGCCCCATCCCTGGAAGTGTTCAAGGCTGGATGGATCTTTGAGCTGCCTGGTCTAGTGGAAGGTGTCCCTGCCCACGGAAGGCATTGGAATGGGATGATCTTTGATGTGCCTTTCAACCCAGACCAGTCTTTGATTCCGTGATCTACAGCTGTGGTTGGAGAGGCAGCTGCCTGGGGGCCATGGGTCCTTGCAGGGAAGGAAAGCTGCTGGAACGTTCTTCTCTTGTGCTGAAGCCTTCGCTGCAGGTTTTGATTTACATCTCTGATCTGCACCAGACCTTCACCTAATTGAGTAGATTGACCCTGGCTCTAATAAAACAGGCAATTAATCAAAGGCTGACTAATCAGCTCTCTCCATGGCTGGCACCTTGCAGAGAGTCTGGGAATCACTTACATGCTACTCTGCAAACCAGTTTTATGCTCTTGGATTTACAGCCAGTTAATTCTATTGAACTCTGTGGATTTACTGTAAACTTCAATTATTATAAGCTCTGAAACATAATAAAAATTCCTTTCCTTAGCTATCTTAAGTGGTAATTTAAAAACTAAGTTCTGTAACTGCTTTAACTAATTACACTCAGTAGTTTGACCACAGTATTAAAATTTAGCTGAAATCTGTTGTTTTCCTTGGATTTAAATACCTTGAAAACTGATTGGCTAAGCAATAGAGTTCAAACTTATTTCTTTTTAGTGTTTAAAAGTATTTTCTTTTCAAAGCTCTTGATTTTGATCTAGGTAACTTCTGAAGCTTGACACTGCTGAAATGCAGAACCTGATTTTTGAGCTGAGGTTCACATTTGCCAAGCTGCAGTAGTTAACAGGCATTCAGTGATGTTGACATCTATGGTGACATCTATTAAGAGCTTTTAATTGAAGATGCACTGTGAAATAAGATAAAATTAAAGCAGAACAAACATCTGCAAACACTTACTCCTCCTGCATAGCCAAACTCATTTAAGTTTGTGTGCTTTGTACTGGGGTGGAAGCAAAGGGCAGCTCAGGGATGCAATTGGAGGCTGTGGCACTGTCCTGAGGGCAGCAAAGTGACTTGACATCCTCACCAAGGATGACATGGGGGTGATTTCTTTTCTTTTTCTCCAGCCAGACCTATTTATGAGCTCTCTGCTGGTCCTCTGAGCCCCATTCTGACTTCATTTTTCTGCAGGAAGGGGGTAAGCAAACTGTACTTTTCTTGTTTGCTCGCTGCTGAGTTTTTCTGATGCTCCAGAAAATGACATCTGTTCCCTTTCTTGTAATAAATGCTCAAATCTCTTACTTACCAGTGTTAATACACTTAATTAAATAAACTAAATGGCTGTGGGCAATTACGTAGGCTGTGTCTTAATGTACCCCAACTTTCTTTTAGTTCCTTTTCTCACCGCCCTGGAGATCATCTGCTGATTTTTTCCATTGCTTCCCATAGGTGGTTGATACGTGGAGCCCAGACACACTCACCTCTGCTGTGTTTGTTGTTAATGATCCCTGGTGCCTTGTGGTGTATTGTTGAAGCTTCCTGCTTTGCTTGGCTTTCTCTTAAAGACTTTTGTGTCTTTTCTGTCACTTCTATAACTTAAAGCATGTTGCTAACACTGAAAACACAACTTTTGTTTGCCCTCCAGTCAAATCCTGAACTGAACTACCTGTGTAACTGGTGGTGAATACCCCCTGAACATTTTCCTGCACTGTTAGTCTCATGGCTGTTTCACTGTTTCATGCTCGCTTCACTGTTTGATTTTCTTTTCAGTGCTGTTAGATAATTATAATGCTTTCAAGTGGAGTTGCACCAGCTCTGGAAGTACAGTTGATCTGTTTAAAGTGAGGACTCCCTGTGTATTCTGGGGCATGAACATTCCCCAACGCATCTCAGTTTCTCTTCAGACCTCCTGAAAGTTTTCAAGGCTCATTCTTCCAAAATCCATTTTTAGGGTATTCATTTCCCACCCCGCTTCCTGCCTGGTTCCAGAGCAGGCTGGAGCTGGGCTGGGTTGGCACCCTGCTTTCCCCAGCACTCCAGGGTGTGCTCCAGGCAGATCCCTGGCTGCCATTCACAAGTGCTGAGTGTGGACAGATGACAGTGCTTGTGCCGTGTCAAGGTTTTACAGTGACATTCCTGGTACTCTGAGCTCCTTCTTGGCCGCCTGTGCTTGCTCACGCATCTCCAAATGGTTTCACTGTGTGTGGTGAGCAGCTGCTCCTTTTCCTCCAGTCTGATACTGCTGCTTATCAGCGTGGCTGGGATTAGGCTGTAGTGTTTCTACATGGCAAGGGTTTTAATTAGCTAAAGTCACTCTGAAGGCATTTTCCTCTTATTTGGCAGTGTTCCCAATTGGTGCACATGTTGCTCTTTGCTGGTTCCTCTATTTTTTTTTCTTTCTGGGGTATTTGGTTCTACCTCCATCTCTGTCAAGAGAGTTGTTGGGTATTTCCCTCTCTGCCTCTCTTATCACTTTCTTTGGTGGAGTGGTGGCTTTTGCCTGTGTTCCAAGTCTGTTTCTCACATCTGTCCAGCTGCACGGCCTTAGCCCATGTGCTGACTCACTATTTGTGCTCCTGTTTGGGTTCTTTCCCTGGGTAGAGCCATTGCCTGTGACTCTGCTTGCATTTTTGGAGATTTAGATCTGCTCTTGTCCATACCCTTTCTTGTAAGCTGGACTCGTGTAACCCATGATGTCTCTATGTAGTTTGATGTTGACAAAGTAGTTTGTGGACTTACTTGCAAGGTGAAGAACAGTGATCATTTCTTTCTTGATTTCTGATCACTACCTGCCGTTTTTCTGGGGAATTCCAGCCTTCCTTCATCTCCTTTGTGACAGGAATGGTTTTGGTTGCATTTCCATCAACAGTCTCTTTCAACGCTGGATTTTTCTTTTATATATTAGAAAAAACCACCCAGCTTTAATTAGAAAGTCAAAATCCTTGCCGCTCATTTTGAGGTCTCTAAATAGACTTGAACCATCCTTCTTGTGCACATAGATTTTTTCTTTGGAAATCCCCCTCATGTGGAGTTTAAGTTGGCCTGTCTGCTTGCTTTGTATTTAGGGGTTGATTTGCCTGCTTACCTGTAGTTCCTGGGCATCCCACCAAACTGAGTGCTGCTCCAGGCTTTCCTTCTTCCCACCAGCAGAACAAATGTAGGTTTCCACAGAGACCCTGGGGTTCCCCTGAAACTTCTGCAAATTCCTGTGAACTGGACCTCTCAGATCCGCTTCAGAGGTTGTTAAACTAGTGGGAAACTGTTTGACTGGCATAAGTGAGCCCTGGGGTCCAAGCTTGGGGTGGAAGTCAGAGTTAGAACCAAAACCCCATTTGTGAAGTGTGCAGGAGCACAGGACTGTAGCGAGCCTGGCCATCAGGCAGCACATACTGGAATAGCCACAGGGAAACATTTTGATCAAATTACTGATTTATTAATCTACAACATCTTTATTTGCATACTTCAGCAAGCCAGGTCAAGTTTCTTTACTACAGGCTCAGTGGGCACATAGATTTTGTTGATATTTTGGACTCTAGATGAAGCTTACCCTTTTGTTTGTGGCTAATGGCTCACAGCCTCATTTCACTTGGTTTTCTAGTGTGGTTTCAGGTACTTGGTCTGTGCTGCTTCTTGGAAATTTTAGTGAGGAAATGCTGTGGTGTCCAGACACGCGTTCAATTGAATCACTGCTTCTGCTAAGACAGTTTCCTTCTCTGGAGTTCGGGCCCTTGTCATCTGTACCTGTCAGCAGACAGCAGGTGAATATGACTTAGGCAGAAAAGTGTTGTGCAAATATTTCTGCCTTCACGCCTGTCTAGCACAGGCACATTCCTTCCAGCTGGCCCAGAGTGGAGTGCTGGGAGACACTGTCTGACCTCAGCAAGACGTGCCAGAGATGTTTCACTCAGACATTGATGCCTTGGCAAGAGGAGTGCACTGCCCTGAGCTGTTTCATAAGATTTTCTCGTTTTGGGGCTCTTGACTCAGAGACCTGATGCTGTTGCACACAGTTTTCTCTTTAGTCTGATATGTCTTTTGAATAAGACTTGGGACTGAGAAGGGAAAATAACTGGACTTTAAGTTCAAGCACTGGGAGATGTATTTGTTTTTTGCAAGTCTGGAGAATGTTGAGGAAGGCTTAATATACTGAACAGTGATAGTGTGAGTTGTTGCTGCTTGTGTGCAGTTTTATTGCCATCCTGCCTTCCCTGCACATTCATGCTTTGTTCAGCCAAGTTTACCTCCAGCAAATGTTGCAGCAATAATTGTTTTGTAAAGAACTACAATGAGAGTGGTGCCTGCTCAATATCAGGGAGGTGGCAGGTATCCCGTGGCTGCTGCTCCGTGAGGGAATAAAATGTGCTACACCACTATAAAATCTCTTTTTTTTATTTTTTTATTTTTTTTTTTTGGCATAACTGGGCCATGTCAGGGTTGATCTCTCACCCTGTCCCAGGGCAGCAGATGCCTGACAGGGATCTCACTGCTTGGCCAAGCTGGAAGCACGTCCTGTTGCTGAGGGAACAGCCATTCCAGTGGCTCCCAGGTGAAAGGATGTTTGATCTTTAGAACAATGGTGTAAAGGTTTATGTGAAATACGTTGTCTGGGTTTTAAAAATACCAGCTTGACATTTAGTGGGACATAAAGGGAATATATCTACAGTTTAGCTGGTGGTTGACAAATAACACTAAAAACTGACTACATCTGAAAGTGTATTTGAATTCCTGCCAATTATACTCTAGCTCTTTTAGCACAACAGTTCTGGAAAAAACAACCACAGAAAGGGCAGCTATGAGTTGACAAGGGTGAGAGTTTATTCTCTTAATATTATTGTGCTATTATTTCTGGATTACTTTTGTTCCCCCATTGCAACTTTGTAAATGAAGGTTTCAAGAATAAAGTAGAGTAAGAACTTAATGTGGGATATGAAGAAAGGCAGCTGAGCACATGGGAATCAGAGTGGGAGACTTGTATGGTTTCCCATTTCCCTCCACAAATATAACAATCCTGATGAATTCTGGAGAAATTTGAATGAAAGTGGATAAGCATCCTATTTCCACAGAAAACATGTTAGGGGCTACAGTGAAAGTTAAAAAGGGAAGAGTTCAAAAGTAAGGGAATAAAAGAACAATTGGGAAGAAATTTGGAGTAAGCAGCTTCTCTGGTGCAGTAAACCTGGGTAAACTTAATTGAACCTGAGACTTTATTTTCTCTTTGGCAGCTCATTTCACAGCCTCCCTTCTGGAGCTGCTACTTGGACTTTTATGTCCAATCATGCAGCACTGGAAATGTGTGTTTGTACAGGGAATGGGGCACCCACAGACCTGTGTGCCCAACTGCCCTGGCCCCTTCCTGGCAGCCTGGCTCTGCAGATCGTCGTTCTAAATTAGCAGGGAAGTTTTCCCCTGGCTTAGCAGGTGAGGGAAGTCTCCTGGGCGATGGATGGATGGATGGATGGATGGATGGATGTGTGGATGGAGGTTGCTCACTCAGCTGGTTCCAGTGATGAGTCTGACAGAACCAGAATTTGTGTTTCCCTCGTGGCTCTGCTGTGCTCCTGCGGATTTTCAGCCACAGCTCCTGCTCTGGGACCTTGTCCAGCTCATCAGCACGGCCACTCAGCCATGCCTGATGTGGGCACATGGGGACAGGGGACAGTCTGAGAGCCTGGGGACAGCCCTGTTGGAAGGCACGTGGTCCCAGCAGTGGCCCTTCACTGGGGCTCTGCCCATCCCGCAGCCCAGGGAGCCAGACACCCTCTCCAGCTGCCCAATCCATCAGGATTCTGCCGTGGCCAGACTCGTGTAAGTCCAGGGGACTGAGGTCTGCCCAATAAGGACTTTTCTTCCTCCTCTTGAGCTCTTTCTAAGTAGCTTTTATTTTGAAGATGCCAGTCTGGACTAGACTTGAGGGATCTGCCAAGCAGTAGCTTTTATAAACAAGATCATCAGAACACCTTTTATTTTTTTTTTCTTTCTTTGGGAAGAAAAGAGTTGCATTAGGAACACCTGCAGAAAATTGCCTGAGGGAGCAGTCTGCCTTAGAGAGGCAAGATACTGCTGAGAGCAGATTAGAGCCAACTTACAAATTGCTGCAGGCAGTGGGGCCAGAAGCCCTTTTGGTTGTGAGCAGCCAGGTCTGTGTGCTCCCTTCTTTACCCCCATTTTCTGTTCACCTTCCCCAGGCTCTCTCGTGTTTTGGGCATTGTGAGTAGCTGGGTTCAGTTATGTGCTTTTATTTTATAACTTTTCCATGCTATTTTTGAGGAACATCAGGTATTCTAGAAGCTGGGAACAATTTTTTTGCATCAATAAATGAATTGTTGGGAAGAGCTTCAGTTTCACTACAGAGAAACCTCTTGCAGGCAGACACAGTGAGGAAGGATTTGCCCTGAATGCTGGGTAAAAATGACCCTTCTCATACTGGGATGCAGAACTACATCCAAAATGCACATTCAAAGTAGCAGCTGTGTGGAGAGTGAGGGGAGAACGTGCCCTCACAGTAAGTGAGGCTTACACAGAGCCTTCCTTAAAATTAAGGTTAACACGGGATGCATTGGGATCAGTGCTGTGCTAGCACCTTTTGCTCTAAAAACAGCTTTTATTTCTGTGTAAAAACCCTTTGGGAAGCACAGAGCTGCTGGCACAGCTTTGCCCTTCCAGCCTGGGAGCCCCAGAGATGGAGCAGGGCCTGGCCCTGGGGTGAGCAGAGTTCAGGGATGCAATGACTGCCTGAGCATGGCAAGTGCAAGGGGCAGGCTGCTCCCTTAGTTTTAGACTGAATGAGCCTTACTTTTCCTTTTGACTGCAAATCTGTGGGATTCCTGGATGGAAAAGGTACACTTCTAAAGTGGATCCAAAATACTTATTACCGGATTGTGAATTTAAGCCAAGTAATAAAAGATATCTCTGTACAGGAAAGAAAATCACTTACAATTCCCAATTTCCTGATACATGAATGACAATTTTTTTTTTAGGGAAATTTGTCAGCAAGATAATTGTTTGGATAAAGACCCAGCACTCATAAGGGGAGAGCAGTAGGAAAGGTGGGGCAGTAGCATTTAAATAACTCCTTTAGGAAGTGGCATAGGCTGCTTTATCTTGTTTCCCTGGCTCACATTCCTTTAGTGGCTGTCACATGTTTACCAACCAGCAGCGTTCCTTCTTCCTTGGGATGTTAAATCAACACGCACATGCAGAGAAAAGGGCAGGAACACCAGCACCACTCCTGTTTCTCAAACTCAGGACTGTGCCTCTCTTCAGCTTTGCCCAGCTCATGTGAGTACTACACATTCTGAGGATTTAGCAAACTGTCCCAGGAAGAGCACTTTTCTCATAAATAACACATTTCAAAGCTTTCTTGGGTAATTCCATTTCTGGTTTGACTCATTTCACTGCTTTATGTAAGTGTGATTAGGTAAGTCTCGTGTTTGGAACGCTTTGGGGCTATTTCTTGGTGAGAAGATAGCTTTCCTGGTTTGTTACTTGGATGACAAGTACAGTTTGAGAAGAAAATCCTATGTGATCCTCACTTTTAACTTTGGATTTGCATACTGCTTTGGTTTCCTTGAAATACAAAGATCTTGGAAATTGCAAGGAATGAAATAGAAGTAAGCCTTGTCTTCTGTTTTTGGCTCTGGCATTGTTCTGTTTCCTGTTGTCATTCCAGATTTTCTTGTAAGGCAGTAGCAGACCATAATTCTAGATCCATAATGAGTAACAAAAGTGCAAAGTATTTGCATTCCTGTTAAGCAGAGGGCACATCTGATCACTGTGCAAGAGAAGCCATGGGTGCTTGCAGGTGTTTGTGACTGAGACAGGTTCAAAGGGAAAAAGGAACTTAACGTAGCATGCTGGCTGTGGGGAAAACAGCAGAAAGGATCCCAATAAAATAGTAAGCAGATTCCATACCTTGGCTCAGTGTCTCTGAAAACACCCCAGGAACAGGCTGCACTTGATTCTTGTGGTTCTTTATGTCAAGGGTTTTGCAGAGTGTGTGTGTGGATGTTTGCTCACGTGGGCTGGGCTGGATCATCAGTGCTGCAGAAGCCCTTGAAGTGCACAGGATCTATTTTAGTCCATCTCCATTGCATCTGGTCTGGCTAACAGTCGCCTCTCTCTGCCTCCCCCTTCCCTTCTCCTGGCTCTGAAGTGGCACAGCTCTCCATTTATGGCCGAGAACAGCTGGACGTCACAGCTTCTGCTTGAAAGAAACTCGGGGTAGATGCTTTGAAGCCTGTTAATGCAAAAGAATGCTCTGAAACAGCTTTGTGGGTGCTTGCATCTGGAGAAGGGCCTTCTCCCAGGTTCTGTAGTGCTGGGGTCCTGCCCTGCCTGTTGTTTTTACAAGGGAATTATGGAAAGTGAATTACAGCATCAAAAGCTGTTTTCTCTGAGATCATTCCTGCTCCCCATTAGATCAGTGACCAGTCTGCATTTGATTTTCCATGACCTGTAGGGACAGATATTTTGGGCATAAGCACCAGGGTTCATCTTTGTTTCAGCTTGGCTGAACTTTTCAGTTTTTCACTGAACTGAGGTTAAGCAAGATTGAGGAGTGCCTGGACTAGAAGAAGGCGTGATGTAGGAAAGAATAAACTGGAAAGGCCCACAGGGAGTGAGCTATTCTCCTGGCCATTTAAAACCAGTTGTGCTTCCCCCTTCCTTATGCCTGTAGGAGTTCATTGCCTTTCCTTTGTCACAGAGCCCTGGTTTAGCTGAGCAGTGACTTCAGTTCCTTCCTTTCTCCATGCAGCCGTAGTACCTGGTTAACTGGTTTATTCTTACGTGGAGAGAGAAATGTTCCCAGGGCCATGGTAGAAGGTGGCAGTAATTGCTCAGCTCTTCACTCCGTTAAATACATTACTCTAGAAACTACTGACATTTTTTTCCCCCGCAAGCATTTGTTTTAATGGCTTTTGTTATTGTCAGAACATATTTTCTCAGGGCGTAGGTCACTTGGTCGATACCAGAGGCCTAGAAATCTTCCACAATACCCTTTGAAACCACGCCCTGCTTTATGAGCAGCAGCCTTCTGCTTCAGGGCTCCCTGTTAAATGCCAACAATTCCTCCATCCTGTTCCTCAAGAGCGGGAGCCTGAGGCTGG
Organism: Pomatostomus ruficeps; assembly: GCA_013400735.1. Classification (NCBI taxonomy): domain Eukaryota; kingdom Metazoa; phylum Chordata; class Aves; order Passeriformes; family Timaliidae; genus Pomatostomus; species Pomatostomus ruficeps. The sequence continues at coordinate 113,581 of VYZT01021211.1, forward strand.
TAGCTAGCCCAGGTCCCAGGAAGCCGTGCTGGGGAGGCTTCTCTTGTGCAAACATCCTCTGTGCCAGGTCAAAAACCATCTGAGGGTTCCTCATGCCAATTGTGGCAATACCAGAAGTTAATCTGGCAGCAAATAACCTGTGTGGAATGAAACTCAATGTAGGACCTGTGACTTTTGGGTTCAGAGAGTTGTGGATTAGTGTCCTCTGAAATGCTGTAAAGAATGATCCAGGAAGGAGAACCTGAATGCCAAAGCTGAGTCTGCTGCTCAAACACCCCGGTTTCTTTTGGCAATTGCATGGAAAGGTCACGATCAGGGCCATCTTCGGTGATGTAGCTCTGGTGGTTGTTAGATGGAAACTGGTGGCTTGTCATGGATGTGGATCTCATCCCCACCGCACAGAATTTCCTGTCTCAGCAGCAGCAGCAGGACTGTAGAATACTCCTCTCTCCCCACTGCTGCTCTTGTCTCTCTTTGTGGCCCCTTGGTTTGCTAAATGCCAGACTGATCCTCTGGATTTGTGGCTGGGCTTAAATGCAGGGACCAGAAACCTTTATAAAGGTTGGTCTGGCTACTCCTTTAAAAAAAAAATAAAAATCAATGACTGGTCATGCTTTCAAGGTAAAATTAGCCATCAAAGCTACCCTTTTAGCACTGCCAATTAGAAGTTTCAGAAAAAAGCAGGTGTTCTGTGCTGCAGTTTGACAGCAGTCCCTGATAGAGGAAGGTTGAGAGGTACCTGCTTGTCCCATTTTATCATTTGGGTCAGCAGTTTGCCACTGCTGGTGCCTGGGTGTATTTAATGGGAGCTTAAAAAGGGACAGAGCAGCTTCAGAAGGCTCAAAAGAAGTAGCACCAAGGGGGTGTGCGATGCCAATATTGGAAACTTTATTTTCCTTCCAGAGGTCAGGGGTTGAGGTGTGGATATTGTGAGGGTCCTGCTGCCTGTCCCCTCTGCATCCTGCCAGGATGTGCTGAGTGCAGGTGTGAGGTTGTGGTCCCTTGCCACCCTTTTCCTTTGTTACCTGCCAGGAGATGTCTGTGGCCTACAAGGACCCAACAAATAACAGGTCAAGGAGGAGTCAGGGCTGTGTTCAGAGGGTGCCCTGCTTTCCATTGGCACCTGGCCTGCTCTCCACAGATGGGAAATCTTCTAAGTATTAAGAGATTGGGTTTGATTAGCTAAAATCTCCTGTTGGCAGCACATTTCCAGTCCCTGGAGCAATGGAGATCAGACAGGTTGCCAAGGCAACGTGCAGCCTTCAGTGAGAGGTTTACTGTTGCGTTGTCCTTGGTCAATTGATGGAGTAGGGTTTATTTAGGTCTTTGAAAAAAACCCAAAGCTGCTGTCCAGCCTTTTGCTGTGATGAGTCATTGTGCCTTGGGTCAAATTGGTGAAACTAAGAGCAAGGTTTTGTGGATGAGAAAAATAAGTACATGGGAGCATAAAGGTCCCAATTAGATTCCTCTTTGAAGAGGTGAGAACACTTCTGTTCTGAGTGGAGACAACTTATTCTTTTTTATCCCCCCAAATAAGTGAAACAGCAACTGAGATCCTCCTTTCTCCCCCTTCTCCTCCCATTTCCTCTCTCTCCCAAATGTAAAATACTTATTTTTATTCTCCAGGGTACTCTGTGCTCACTGTTTAATTCTTGACTCATATCAGAGGTCCTTCCAGTTTGACCTTTTGTCTCTGCTTTGCTTGTTGCTCCCTGCTCCCTTCTCTGTTAGAGAAGCCTTGGTAAATTCAGCTTATAAAAGTTTTCATTTTGTTACATTATTCCTCCTTTTGTATCACCTGGGAGATGAAAATCTCATCATGTCACCACTGTGGCTGTGGCATGTGCGGAAAGTCACTGTGTCTCTAGTTGCCTGTTCATTGATCTGGACTCTAAAGCAGGGAGTGGATGGGGACAGGGGCATCTCTCACTGGGACTGTTCCTGGATTTACTGACATAGAAAAATTGTGCTAGTGGTAGGCACAGCCATCTCTGAAGTTTGGGAAGGGACCTGATTCAATGTTCTCACAAGCCAAGGAGGGAAATGCTGTCGTGCTGAGTGCCAGGCCTGGATTTGCTAAGTTAGTAAAGGTTTCTGTTTTAAAGTAATTCTGGCAGTGACAGGAAAGACTCCAAGGCTACAGGGATAACAGGATCACAGGGAGCTGAAGCTGGTTATGTGGGACACACCATCAGAGTGCCCCTCTTTGTTTCCCTCACTGTTGAGATGAATGTGAGTTGCTCTCAGCAGTGGATACCCTGTTAGTTCAGGGAGAAATCGCTGTGCAAGCAAGAACTGCAAAGAGTCACTGCATGGTTAAACAGGGGGAGCCAGGCTGGCATTTTCTGAACATGCAGGTGCTGTTCTCTTGTGAGCGTGCTCCTCAGCTGGTGTCATGTAGCATAGGGAGAAAAGAAGGAATTGGAAAATAACTCTAGACACTGCTTGCTGTGAGAGAAATTCTGACCTTCTCGGTAATAAAACTGAGGCATGAACTTTATAGACAGTAATTTAAATGGGAGAGGGGAAAATTTAAAAGGGTGGAGGAGTCTTTAAAAGTCTGCATTGGCATCCTTATTTATTTATCCTTTTTGAGAGGATGGCAGCTGATAGATGTGTCACTGTGATGCTGCACAGTTATCTTCTTTCCCTGTCTCAAAATACTGCATTAGTGATACCATGGCAACAAAGCAAGTTGTCTTTAAGAAAAGGTGGAAAAAAAAGCATGACTTCAGTGTTCAAGAAAGGTGGCAGACTGACAGCCCTAGTCTTCCCTTTCTACCAGCAAGGCAGTGTTGGTGTCAGCTTTGACAAAAGGTATCAGATTATGATCTCTGTGTTGTGCTGTGACTGAAAACAAACCTGGGACATGATCAAAGACAAACTTACTACAGGGAGAGCCAGCTGAGAACCTTCTGAGAAAAGGTGCTCTTGTCAGACAATTAAACTCTGTTTTAAATTTTAATTATTCTAAGAAATGCATCATCTTGAAAAAACTTTCCTAGACCCAAGTTGTGTCCTCTTTCATGATGGAATTCTTCTCTGAGTGGTCTGTGAGAAAAAAAAAAGCAGCTGTCCCTTGCTACTCTGGTAGTTTTTCTAGAGGTTGGATAGCCAAAGGATATCTGGAAGGTACAAGTTCAGGTCTCTGTCCTGTTTGATTTATTTGCATTTAAGAACAGATCTCATCTCTAACAAGAAAGCCTTAAGCAGCAGGAGATTGGCTTTTAGGGACTAGGTTCTTTCATTTGATCTAATTCAAGTTGTATTTATCATTATCACTACAGCCATTTTCTTGCTTTCTGATGTCATAGGTGAGAGCTTTGACATCTGAGGTAGCTCACTGCTTTCTGTGTGAGCTGTTTTCACAATGGAAAATGGTTCCAGAGTGCAAAACTGAGAATTTGAGCATAGCTCAGAGATTAGAGTGAATACTGAGATGGAGAAGAAATCACAGAGCAAACACTTGAGTGTGAGGGTACCTCATGGATTGTGGGCTTCATTTTCTGCCTAGTTCTAAGTTTTCTTCACTGGTCTAGAGAAGAACTGAGCTGAACAGTTGTGAGGCTGCAGGTTTCACTTTGGATACCTCAGCTGTGGGCCCAGCTCTGGGAACAATCCTGGCAGGGACCTTGGGCCAGGAGGACCAAGGCCTGGATGGGTGTGAGGTTCCTCATGCTGACCCCATCAAATCTGTTCAGCCTTGACATGGAAGGGACCAGTTTTCAGCTCATGAATGGCAATTCAAGTTTTGTGCTGCTCAAATTCTCAGTCTTCCTGACCCTGTTGACTTCGGTGAATTTTGAATACTGTGCTGAACTGGAGCCATTTTTATGGTTATTACTAAGACTGATGATGAGTGTTCGGGTCACCCTTGAAAGTGACCTCCACCAGACAGCGTGAATTCTCCCTGTCCATCAGGACACGTTTCTGCTCCCTGGTTCCATCTGTATTTGTGGTGTGTTTGCCTACAGATGGAGGAATGGGGAGAGAGCCAGGACTCTTCTGGATGCAGAACTTCAGGTGTCATTGTTTGCAGAGGCTCTGTACTTGCTGTGGACTTGAACTAGTGCTCCACACTTGTTTGAAACACATCCAGCGAAACTAATGCTTCATCTTTTCTAGCTGAAAAATGCCTTTTGTTGAAGGCAGAATATTTCACAGAACCATGTCTGCTCTGTTACAAATGCCACCAAGAGCACTGCTCAAGGCCAGGATGGGATTTTTGCTGCTGAGAAAAGAGTGCTGCCACAGGGCCGTACATAGCAAAATAGAGGGTAGCCTTTGTAAGGTGGAAAATCTGGCCCCAGGGAAAGGCTTTTTGAAATTGGGCCTGTGGCTCTCACAGGTTCGCTGCTGGGGGCTTTGAGGTTTGCCCTCCCAGTGTTTATGTCTTGGTTATTTATCTACAGCAGGTTCTAAGTGAAAGCAAGACTGCATCCTGAGAATTCAAGTCTGAGTCTGGCTTTTTTGAGCCTCAGTGAACAGGCTGAGAAAAATCAAGTCTGCTACTACTGCTGGCCCCAGTAGAGGCTGCACAGTGAGCCAAGCTGAGCCCCAGGGGTAGAGGGTGCCTTCCTCTAGTCCTGCACCTTGGACATGGCATTGGGAAAAGGAAAATGTGGGTTTAAGGGCAAATTTATCTCAGGCCTTCCACTTCTGTGGGGAGTGCACTTGCTAAATGACACTGCCTCTGTCTCCTGTTGTGCCTGATGTGCCTTCAATTCAGTGTGGCCTGAAGGCGTCAAGCACCTCTGCTGGGCTGCATCCCTAAGAGAATCAGGCTTTTGGGGGAAAAAATGCCCATCCCGTGGCTTTTGTGTGACCCATTGTGACTGAGGAGAGATGCCTCAAGTTCTGTGACTGTCACCATGATGTCATCTCTAGGAAGGTGCTGTCAATGTTCTTTTTGGTAGCCTCAGCTTTGGGGTGAAACGTGAGGTAATTCTAAGCACTGAAATGTCTGTGTAGATGGATGTAATGTTTCTTGATTGTTCTTTTGGGTCTAAATTCCAGCCTTTTGGGTTGTGCCTGTGCCATGGCTCCTGTTCTGTGGGGCAGTTGTGTTAGTGTTTCCCTACTTCAGAGACTTGCTGGGGGAACAAATGCATTGAAGCCTGCAAGGCGTTTGAGTGGCTCTGTGGGTGGTAGAAGAGAGGGAGATGAAGTTGCTTTACCTTTACTTTCAAAGGTCTTTGAGACTTTTGAAATTGCATGCCTATGTCAGAGGCCATAAGGGAAGCTTAAGTCTTTGAAGACAACCTGCAAATACATCAGCAGCAGCTACAAGTGGGCCCATTGCTCCACCCTTTGATCAGACAAAATTGGCAGTCAATGTAAATAGAGGTATAGTCAGGTCACAAGTGCCTTTCAGTTCTTCATATTCCTTATATAAAAGGACTGGAGAACCTCCTCATTCTTGCTATTTGTAAATCAGCACATAAAAATAAAGTGTGTGAAACTGAGCCTCTGTGCAGGGCAAGTCCTCCTGCCTCGGATGGGAATTTCACTCCTGCTACAGCACCGAATCTGGTCTGATTGCGTTTCTGATAATGTATTTGTGGATCACCTTGAGGAGAAGAGGGGGAGTTATACAACTGTTCCCTCACAGTGCTGTGGGAAAGGGTCGGGCTTTGTCTGCTTTGAAATAGATATCAGGAGAGAGCTGCAATCCTGTGAAAACACACATTTATTTCTGAAGTGTTTGTGTATTGTGTGTGTGGTGCACATGAATAGAATTGCCACCTGTCCAAGGCTGATAAGGACGAGCAATGGTCATGTTCTTGCAGTTTGCTGTGTGAAGAATTGGCGCCTACAGCTTCCCTCAGTCTGAGTTTATGAAATGCTGCATGCAAGGAGATGCTTCACCCTTTGTGGCACTTTATGAGTTTGCATAGATGCGGATTTGTTGGAGGTTTTGCTAGAATGGATACAGTGTTAGCCGTGGCTTCTGAAAACCTTTTACCTTTTTTTCTGTCTTGCTCTCTCAGAAAGATCCCATTAGTTATCCCATTCCTTTAGGAATCCACATATGGCACTGCTTTCCTTTATAACCTTGGCCTCAGCTTGTGAGTGGGCAAAGTGACAAGATTCTGATACCCACGTGCTTTGGGCACCGAGTAGAGGAAGTGACTGAGAAAGCTGCTTGGTGTTTCCATTGCACCCAGCAGGGAACTCGTCCTTGCAGTGGGGCTGCTGCCATCGTTCCATCCCACATAACTTCCCCTCAGGAGCTGCTGAGCCTTGCCAAGCGCAAGGATGGACTCCTGGGCTTTGCTGCACTGTGGCACTGCTGCTAGGGATGAGGGTATGTAGATATGCAAGTAGGTGGAAACTCTCTAATACATCATAATAGTAATAATAATAACGTACACTTGTACTGCCTTGCAGCTTTCCCTAGAACTTCTGCCCACGCACCAGCCTACTTGGTTCACAATGCAGTGTGCATGCTAGACAATTAGTGGCTGATAATGAAAAATGTCATGGGAACCAGCAGGAAAATCATAGCTTACTCCAAATATATAATGAAATGTAATTAGCACAGACAGCAAAACAGACAATTTATGGTTTCTCTTTTTTTTCATAATTAAAAAGTACCAGTAAACATTCCTTTTTCAGGAAGTTGGGTATCAAATGAAATTAAAGAACTATTGTCTGGAATAGTATTTTATGCAGAATTTAACCCTTGCACAGCAGAATGGATTAATGTCTTGCTAGTTGCAGACTCTCCAACTGAATCTACTGTGGAACTTCTTGTCTTCATTCCCCTGGCCCTGGTCCGTCAGGAGAGGCCAGGTCTGGTAGCAGAATTGCTGTGAAACCTGCTACAAGGCAAAAACCCACCTGGATTCATTGCATGGAACAGTGTGGCCAACACTTCTCTCTTGTTCTTCTGGACAGATTCTCCCTGAAGTCATCTTGTAGTTTACAGGTGGCTTTGAGGAGAGCCTCAGGGCAGGAGCAGCCCTGTAGTGCCTTGGGCTCCCTGTGTCCTCTCAGATCTCTTCTGTTGACCTCATCTCCATTTCTGACATTCTCTTTTCCACCTCAGGGCCCTTCACACTGCACCTCTAGTTTGTTCTTGAGCAGTACACAAGGAGTGTGTGCAGCTGTGTGGTCTCAACCTGCCAGAAGCACAAACACCATTTCTTGGCTTGTGCTCTCAACCCGAGCAGCAGAATGAGTGGACCCACTGTGACACTACAAAAAGGATCTATGGCATTAATTTCTTGGCTTAAAATGGGTAAATGGGGGACGATCCTGGCTGAATGTTTATATCCCAAAGCTTGTGGGGATCAGCACCTCCCAGGGTTTGGACCAAGAGTGGAATGCCTTACTCTGTCACATTTTCTTGCTCCAAGCAGAGTCTCATCCATCAGTGTAAGGATGGAATTTTACCTGTGTGAAAACTGACACATTCAGCAATGCTGCAGCACAAGGGGTGTGTGTGCATTCCTGCTACTTTTCCTCCTCAACACCTCTCAGGCCCAGACATCCACCACAAGCCAGAACAGAGCTCTGCTGCAAATCAGTTTTACGGTCATTTCCCAGGCACAGCCTTAGCCAAGAGTTCCAAATCTGCAGAGAAAGCCCTTCAGCTGAGGGCCAGGAGGAGAGCTGGGAGGTGTGGTCAGGACTGTGTGCAGGTGCAGCATGTTTCCCTCTTGATGATGGAGAAGCAAATCACCAGCATGCTGCCTGTCCAGAGGGGCTTGAGCTTCCAGCTGGAGCCAGGTGCAGTGTGTGAGACAGAGCTCAGGTGCAAAGTCCTCCAGAGATGCTGTGGCACAAACTTGTTGTATCTGGCATGAATATTGTGGTTGGGAAAAGAGGAAACTTGTGCATAAAGCCACAGATCAGGATACATGACCTCTCTTGCCTTGTTCTGCAGAAGTCCCAGTCACCTCCTCTCAGTTGGACAGGCCATCTTTAGGAGAGATAGGAGAGTTGCTTGGTGCCCACAGTGAGGGCGGGTGAGGGATCTCAGCCTTTGTTGGTAGCTGGCTTTTAAGGTTTTCCATGCAGGAAGAGTCTGTGTAGTCCCGTATTGCCTGTGCTCCCAAAACTACTTCCTCTGTGTGTACAGTTTTTAGCATTTGACTTTGAAAACTTCCTCCTGGAAGTTGATGCTGGACCTTTTCTGAGCTCTGACAGGTGGTGCCTTTAATATTTTTGCCCTAAGTAGCACGAAAAGATGGAAGAGTTGTCCCAAGTCCTACATCACTGAACTATTACTTTCACTTTCTTGTTCCTCTGTATCTGACCAGGAAACAAGAATTAGATGGGCAATGCACTCTTGTGCCAATCTGAGTTACTTTGGAGCAAATACATAGCAGGTGATCATTTGTCTCCAAGCTTTCCTTCGGGATGCCTGGTCTAGTTAAAGATCTGCTTTTTCTTGTGGGATTTTGCAAGGTACGTGAAGGTCTGTTGGGGAAAAGGGGCACTTTGAGGATTTTCTCTAGCTGGGAGTTGTGTAGCATTTCAGAGCATGTATTGAATAATTTATATTTAAAAATACTGGTGATTTGCTTGTGCCCTGTCTGAGAAGGGGAAACCCTGGTGTCTCCTTGGGCTCACTGAGATTTTTATGAAATAAAATAAATGGTAACAGCGGTGTCCTTGCCACACACATCCTCTTGTGTGCTGAGATGTGGTGATCCCACGTGTTTTATATGTAAGAGAGAGCATTCTTCTTCTTTCTGCTTGTTCTGTTCTCAAGAACAGGGCAAGTCAGTGCTGGGACCCAGCCAGGTTTTCATGTATATTCTGGAGTTATGGCCACTTTGATTTATCCTCCTCTCCTTTGATTTATCCTTGGCTCCAGCAGCCACTTGATGGTGACTTCAGCAGCTGAAAATAGCCAGAGTCGATGTCTCACTCAGCCACTCTCACATCCCCAGCCCTGCTCCCTGGGTTGAGGTGTGAGGGGAAAATAGGTCTGAGATGTGCCTGCCAAATTACCTAGGGAGGTTATGGCACCAGATTGCAGTGCTGGCAAGGAGACCCACTGTCTTCATGGACCTGCTGATGTGCTGGTGTGGCACAAGGAGGGCACAGAAATAATGGCCAAAGAAGTGCTCAAGGACAGATTGGATGGGGCCCTGAGATCCTGGGAAAGGTGTCCCTGTCTGCGTCAGGGTGATTGGAACTGGATGATCTTTAAGGTCCCTTCCAACCCAAACCATCCTGAGATTCTGTGGAGTGTCTGTGCCCATGCAGAACAGAGCAATGGAAGTGTAGACTTCACCTTGTTGTCATTTAAGCTGCTGTGATTCAGGGCGTATTTCTGTTCCTCCCTCAGGCTGGGGTGAGGAAGGTCAGAGCCACCTCCAGAGTGTGTGTAACACGTTCCTCTGGGTTCAGCCCCAACCACTCGTCTGTTTTGCACGTGGGGTGTAGCTATGCATTGGTGATGTTTCTTTCCAGTTGAGACATGTTGGCTTGTATTAATTTAAGTTTTTAAAATCCCCTAGGTAGTAGTCATACAGTGCACTATCAGGGCTGCAGCTGGGGCCAGTGTAGCTCTTCTAGCCCAAGCCTTTCGCTGAGTCAAGTCTTATAAATTCCCAGTGGGATGTTCCACAGGCAGGGCTGGCTCTGTTTACATCCTTTCATCCTGCCCATCTCATCTCTGAGCTGCAGCTTTGTAATCACAGGCATCCCTGGTGTGCCACTGATGCTGCTGATGTTTCATTTTTATGGGGTCTTTGACTTGAATTGAACAGCTGAACTTCACCCTTTCCTGGTGAAGTAATTACCAGAATAACAAGCCAATTTTTTTTGCAGATGACACTGAAAGTTTTTGACACATGTGCCCTTGCCACCCACATCAAGTGATGTATGTAGTGTTTGTCCCTTGTTTTGGCATTTTGATATGTGTGAGAGAGGTGAAATGGCTTTAAAAGCTTTTTGCTGGCGCCTGTGGTTTGCTGCAGACCCAGTGGTACAGGCAGGACATGATAAATTGAAATCAGGCTGTTTCTTTACAGTTTGACATAGGGATGTTGATGTACAGGGCGGGGTCATCAGCTAGAGCAAAACCACAGTGCTCATTACCTGTGGCCAAACCTGACACTCGAGGAGCTAAACTGATTTACCTGACCTGGAGGCTGATTTTTTTTCCCCAGAAAATTATGGTAATTATGTAGTACGGTAATATACTTCTTACTTAAGGGTAAAGTAGCAGCTGAATGAGGATCATAGGCTATACATTAACCTGGTTCTTAGTAAATGTAATGAAGTTAGTGAGTACCGTTGTGTGTAATTTGATTGTTTTAAAGAAAATACATAAATTGCAAAGGAGGTGTTGGGGCCTCAATGACCAACTACCCTTTCTTGGCTGGATCCTTGTTGCAGTACAGATGGAGAGTGTCTCTCTTGGAGCTGGTGGAGTTCTACATTCATACAAAAGTTTATTAAAATTTGTTAGTGTCTTTCCTGTGTTGGAATTCATCATGTGACAGAAATTAAGGCCTTAATTGGAACCAAGTCTGTGCAATATACATCCTTAGTACACTGGACCAATATGTTAAATGGATGTTGTATCCATTTCACACAAGTCCATGTTCTGCTGGATTTAATTTCTATTCCTTCCGTGGAGAGGATGGAGAAGCGGAGCCATGGGTACAGCTGTGCTTAAACCACATCCTTCCTTAGGCAGTTGTTCCTGGTTGTGCTGATGGTTTTGTTTTTGACTCTCTGTTCTTAGTTACTCCTGAGGCCACTGGGTTTTTGTCTGCAGTTGGAGCCTTCATTATCCTCCCTGCAGTCCTCTTCCACTTCATCAACAAGAAGCTCTGCTGTGAAGAGAGAGGCAGCCTCCCATGCCTGGAACAACAAGGGCAAAGAAAACACTGCAAAGAAAAGTCCAGAGCTCACGAGGGCCTTGGTAAGTGTCACAGAATTACATTGCCTTTGATGTACAGAGCCTCCTGGAGGCTTTGACTGCTGGGAGGACAGACAGAGGCCCATTTGCTGTTTCTTGGGTTGTTTGTGTGGGAAACAGTGGGGTTTTGGGTAGTGACCTCCAATATCTGATCATAAGGATATGCAATTGCTACTGTGTTCCCATTATCTTTGTTGTCTGGAGTAATGTCTTGAAAAATGAAAGTCAGCACTGGGGGAAGAAGCACACTCCCTGCTCTGTCTGCTGTGGGAGTGTTTTGTTTATCCAGCAAGGAGCAAAATGTGAGCGTATCTGAGAAGCAACGGTGCCTTTCTGCTCACAAAGGATATGCCTGTCCTGGTTTCCTTGTAGTAGTTATTACACGCTCCTTCGTGTGTTTATGTTCTGGAAACATTGTGTCTTGGGTAAACTCAGAAGTCCTGGAGTCAAAACAACTGGGAATTTTACTGTGTTGGAAAAAGAATGTTTTAATTTTTCTCAGCCATCAAAACTGCGTCCATTCTGGTAATGGTGGTGACTGTGAATTTGGCAATCTCTTCCTAAATTTGTAAATTTGCATGTCATAAGTGTATAATCACTGAGATAATCCGCCAAGAAGGGGCCTCAGAATCCTCACAATTAAAACCTCTGCTTCTTGGTGGTTCAGTAGGCAGAAGGACACAATCCCAAAGCGTAGAGCTCATACAAGGTTGTTTTGTTGTTAATTTTGCCTTGTGCCTCAGCATGGCTGTTGCAAAGGACCTGATCTGGTTGCACTTTAAGACTCCAGGACTCATGGACAGTTGAAGGCTTGGATGCCATCCGTGGTAGGAACCCAGGGACTAATTCTTGCTAAACGCGTTAGTGAGCCAGGAACAGGCACCAAAAAGGTACAAGTACAAGTGGTACTTTAAATGATTCCCACCCACGCCCCTCTCGGCTGAAAGTCCTAACTTCAGTGTTTCTAAACAAAGGCTACGGGGTTTTTTTAATAAGTTTCCTTCATCGATATTATTTTTAAGTCTTTTTTCCCCTTCTCTTCGCCTCCCATCAAGTGGTGTAAAAATGTGGCTTTTATTTCGGTTTTTAAGATGACACATCTCCCAGGAGCGTGTGGGTGTTGACATTCTATGGAGCTGTCACAGGCTATCATGTAAACATGTATTTGCAATGCTTTTTAAAATGTGAATTATTAATAAACAGAGTGGCTTGCTTTTTTTTTTTTTTT
>VYZT01021211.1:125716-204623 GCA_013400735.1 Pomatostomus ruficeps
TGGTGTTTGTTTCTTCCAGATTTTGAAGGACAAGAAATTGCTTCCCAGCTGACACTCTCAATGGCAATTTTCATTTCAGACTAAATCTCATGTGTCTGAGTGATAAACCTTTGAAAACATGGGCTTATAATGGAAACACTAATTCAACTTTAACTACAGCTGTGCCGTGCAAGAAAAATACCACATACATTAATGAGGTGCTAAATCTGATACGGCAGAGGAATGTGTTGTAATCATTAATTACAATGGAAGCTTAAAGCTGGAGACTGCTTTTTCCGTTCAAATAAAATTGGCTTGGCGAGCTGGAGCGAAGAGTTATTTAAAAATATCACCTCTATATTTAGTTTAAATTTCACCGTGGCGTCTTGGTACTTGTAAAGTCAATATGGAATCTGTGTGTAGGAAATGCCAATGCTTTTAAAGGACAGCAGCATGAGGGAATATATAAAACCCTGGGCTAACACAGTGTGTCATATGGCGAATGCAGAAACCTGGAGGCTGAGCCGGGCAGGGAAGCCAGGGAAGGCTGTTTCCAGCCCAGTGAGGGAGCTCTCCCAAGAGGAGTGTTGACAAGCAAGAGTTTGCTTCAAATTCGGGATCTGGCTTTGCTGGGTAGGGAGGAACAGGATGGGGAGCGTTTGTAACATGCACTCTGTTGGTTAGCTTTCACTTTTTCTCTTTTTGACTTTTTCTGGTGAGCTGTGTATGTTGCAGGGAGATCTTGATTCCAATGCTCTGGTGTTCTTTAACAGTTCTTTAATGGTTGTTCTTCCCAGTTCTAAGCCTTCAAATTGGGGAAAGCTTTTTGATTCTCCACATCTGGAATTAAGAGTGCTTTGAACATATCTATCAAGGCATTTTGCATGACTGTAACATCTGCAATAGGATGGATCCCCACATGTAACAGCACAAATAAAGGAAGGCTGTGGCCTGGGAAGGGGTGTGTGGGTTCAGTGCATGAACTGCTCCTCTTGCTCTTGGATCCCACTGAGTTTTGAGTTATCTACCAGTGAAGAAGAGAGTTGGTAGAGAAACATGAGCAAATCTGCCTACTTTGCAGGTGTGCAGGGTGACATTTAGAAAATGTACTGTAAAATGTCAGAGCCTCTTTTTTTTGTTGTTGTTTTTGCTTTCCTGTATAGAGCCTGACCTCAGAACAAGGCAAGTGACAGAATGAAATAGGTGTTCCCATCATCATGGCTCTAGGATACATCTGGCTGGTTTGTTCCTGATTTAATTTTAATTACGCAGTTTGTGTCTCTATGAAGGGAAAGATAAGGAAAATATTATTGTGAAAATGAAGATTTCATTGAAAACCTTTTAGATGGCTTCAGGACAAAGGCTCTTAATTACTGAGGCAAAATAAATTGCAGATTTTTCATACTTTAGACTTCTGTGGATCCTGTTCTTGACTGGTTCGTTGAGTTTAGTGATGAGTCCATCTCTTGAGCAGGGATGTGCGGCCCTGGTTGCTTCTCACTCAGCTGCAGGAGTCCCTTCCCTGGGAGTGCTGGAGCTCACCTGGACACAGCCAGCCTGTGTTTAGGATGCACTTGGCACTGCAGGGGAGAGCTCAGAGCAGGCTGCAGAGATAGAGAACCTGGTAACCACATACCTGGTGGGAAGGTAGCACAGAGCATATCAAGCTGGCTTGGCTATGCCCAAGCATGTGCAGAAGGAAGAGGTGGTGGCATGAGGCACTCCTGGGCTTTCTGGAGGGATATAGAGCCTTGAATTCCTTAGCTAGGGGAAGATCAACTGCCACACCTTTAGAGTCATGTGGAGTGGTTCCTCACAGCACTCACTGGTGGTCTTCCAGGCACTGGGAGAGTGTGTGTGTGAAATTGCCCCTTGAATCATCTCTCCACACAAGGAAGGAGAACCTTCCCTTGAGCAGAGGCTCGAGAGAAGTCAGTGAGGTCTTGTGTGAGACCTTTTGATGCTGTGATGGTTTGGTGTCCCTGTTTGTGGATTTCGGGGCAAAGAGGAGATGGTGAAGTTCCTATGCACAGTGTTTATAGTGTTGGGGACCCCTTTACTTCAAAAACTCACAGGTGAAGTGAATTTCACAGGTACATGTGAGGGTGCTGGACAAACCTTTGTGCAAAGGGCTGTAATCAACCATATGCTTCAGTGCTGTGACTCAAGAAAGTGAAGGGTCCTCTTTGTTCTACACCGTAATCTTTTTATAATGATGTGACCTGAGACTGGGAAAGAAATTGTAGCTTGGTACACGGTACTTTATATGAAAATATTCCAGCTGTGCCTTGCCTTGAACGCTTGTTAAAGATGTACTCTCCATATGTGAAAACTGCATAAATATGATGAGGTTTGAAGGAACATTTTTTTTTTTTAATTTTTCTTCTGTTTTATCAGCCTCGCAAGTGCTTTCAGTTCATGTTCTCAAGCTGTTCTGCACAGCCACTGTTGCAGCCTCTGGGGCTAGCTGCACACTTAAATAAATGGAGATGCAGTTCTTATATAAACCACCCATCTCCCATAGCTGAGGCTTTAAGGAAAGCGTCAACACCCATAACACTCAACGAGGGCTGGAATGTGAGCAGGGCTGCCTGGGTGCTGCCTTTCATTGCCAGCACTGCCCTGGGACAAGGCAGGCCCTGGGGACCTGTCACGTGCAGTGAGTGGGACTGTCTCATGCAGCAGAGGCAGAGATTCATGTTTAGAAACAAGAAACATGGGTGAGCATGATAGCACCAGTCTGGCTTCCTCCAGAGCTGTGGAAAACCCAGGGGTGTACTTCTCCAAAGAAATACAGCTGTGGCTGGTGCTTTTAACTCTGGTGCTGAGTAACCAGCAGCCCCACTGTCCTCAGCGAGGGCAGATTGAAAGCGAGCCTGAGGTTATTCCTGTCACCCAGCTGAGGTGTGTAGCTCAGATTCCTTGACCAACCAGCGGCAGGAAGGAGAGAACCTTGTGAAAGGGAAGTTTCTCAGTGCTCAAGTGAAGCTGCTCTTCTAAACTGCCTTTTCTCTCAGCTCTTTCCCTAGAGGCACGCAGGAACGGTCACTGCCCATGGGACAGCGTGATTGCTGCCACTGATGCCTGCCCTAGACGTTGGAGAGCCCGGTTTGCAACAAGGCTGAATTAAATGAAGGATTAGAGTAGCTGAGGGAACAGTCCCTAAGTCAGCAGGGAAAACTGCCTGCTCAGATCTCTATCTCCAAATTCCTTTAAATCCTTTGAATTGAGGTCTACTTTTCCCAGCGACCCCTCAGCCTCCCAGCATGTCCAGCTGGACTGGTGGTTGACTTAGAAGCGAGAGGAGATGGGAGCTACAGACTGAGCCATGTGTGCACACAAAGTTGGATCACCAGGAATCATCCACTGCAATCCCAAACAGCACTGTCTGCACTGCTCCATGGTGGTCCACACAGAGCAATTCCCACAGCTCTGCAAGGATGGAGTGTGCGTGGGGGAAGGAGTAACAAGAACTGGGTGACTCCTCTAAATGTTTCTAAAATATCCTCGTTTTGTTAAACAGCTAGACATGCTCTCCCACTGCTAATTTCCATGCAAGTAATTGCTCTGATTGACCCTGGTTTGTTCACTTGCTGCAGACTGGGTAGCACAATTGCGGGCGGGGTGGAGTCTATGGGATCTGCTCTAGGGAACAGCTTGACAGCGCAGGTGGGTGGGTTCGAGTGGTGGTGTAAATTGGTGTTTCTCCAGCCTTTTGAACTTGTGATTTCCTTTTGGCTCTTCTGTCTTCATGCAAGCCGGAGAATGGCAGCAGCTCAATTACAGAATGTGCTGTAATTTCTGACTGCAGGTTTCTTCTTTCATTCCCCTAATCCAGTAATTACAGATGTTTCTCACTCTTTTAGCCTGAAAGAGCACAGTTACCACTACTAACACCACTTTTCTAATACTCCAACGATTTGTGAATTTCTTTATGCCCTTTATGTAACCCTCGGCTGGAGAAGCATAAATGAAGTTATTCGTTCCTGCTTTTTGTACAACCATTTGGCATGGAGCAGTTAGGGGCTTTTTTGTGCCTCTGGTGACAAGTGGCTCTTTAAATGCAAAGGGCTTTATTTTGATTTGGAGGATGTGACTGCCTTCAGTGGAGTGACTCTGGATTCAACACCAGTGCCAAGTCAGAATCTGGCTCACCTGAATATCCAAACCAAATGTTATGGCCAAGGAAGTGTTGCCATTTTCTTTCTCCTGAAAATCCCCCCGGGTTTTGTATTAATATTTTGGCAGCAATAATATCTATTTGAGCATTCACAGATCCCCTGCTTTCTGGGCACCCTGGATTTACATGAGGTGAACACACCTCTGATTTCAGTAGTTCTTACAGTCTAGGCAAAAACAAAGGTCAGCATAGGAAGTCACCATCAGCTCCTCAGCCCCATGCTTGAAGGAGCTTCTGAGCACAATATTTGAATACTGGTCTTCCAGGAATATTTTTTTTGCTTGAATTTGTCATCACATACTCCGTATGATGCAGAGACCTGGGTTTTTTTGAAAAAGGCTCCACAATTTTGAACGATAAATGTCACATTTGCATAATTCCCTTTTTTCTTCTACCTTTTTCCTCTTCTCCCCATCCCACTGCAGCCGTGAGGATCAGTAATTGTTGCCATTGTTATCGACAAAAGGAGAGCATGAACAAAGGAATGAAAAGAAAGGAGGAGACAACATGGGGCTAAATATCCTGATCAAAACCACTTTTGTCATTTGGGTATCAATTTTTACAACTAATTTGGCACAGCATCACTAGCGAGCTGCCTGCAAAGACATGAGATGATTGGGAGTGAGAAATAAGTCTGCAGGCTTCCTGTGCGTGGGCTGAGCCCCGTGCAGCCGGGTACATTGCTGTCTGCCTGAGCTCATCTTTGTTTTCTCTTCACCATTCTGGGCCTTGCAGGACCAGGGCTCTGCAGCGGTGGGTTTATTGCTGTGTTGATTTGTAACCCGTGAATGTTTCCAACGAGATGAGTCTAATTTATTGGCATAAACCATTAGATTTTCCTTGAATGCTCTGGAGTTTCTGATTCACCAGCTGAAAACTATTATCAGAGAGCACATAATCACTTGGAAAGTGCCTCTGTCTTCTCTTGGGTTTTTTTGGGTGTTAAATCCAACCACATAAATGGTGTTTTTATAGCACATAGGCCAAAAAGGTACCAGATGTTCTGTATTTCTGTTTTGTTTTACCTTGGGGAAGTTTGGTCAGCAGTGACGCTCACAGCTGATGTGAACCTTGGTCACTGTCTGTGAATTTACCTCACAACACTTCTGCAAGAGGCTCCAACCCTCTGAGCAGCCTCAAGTGCACAGGCTGGGTTTGGCACTGTGACAGTATCAGCTGGAAGTGCATTTTCATCATAGTAATGTTTGGTGAGAGTACAAGGGCTTTGCTAGCATCTTGTTAGATACAATTCTGGCAGCAGCAAGAGGAGCAGAGAGTCCAGATTGTACCCAGAACTAGGGTAGAGGATTTCTTGGCCCAGTGTTGCTGCTGCCTGCCTCCATCTGAGTACATTTCTAACCTCCCCTCTGCTATTTTAAATGTGTGCTATTTGGGTCCTAGCCTGAAAGGAGGATCAGGCTCATTGCAGTTTTCAGCAGCTCAAAAAAATCTTACCCCTCCAAGCCTTCCTTATTTCCGCCGTCCATGAATGGCCTTGCCTTTTGCACTGATCCTTGATGTTCTGGGCATCAGCTTAGATTCACACCTTGTTTTAGGTTTTTTCCCCCTAAACTTGGAGCAGAGCTTTGTGCTGGGTCAGTCACTCTGCTCTTCTTCGACACCCACACAAATAAAGCTCCTGTTCATGGATATGGTCCATTTTCAACCTGTGTTCTGCCTGTGAGGGAGGAGTTTGGTAAAAAACTTTTCCAGGGGCCACAAAAAAGTGACTGAAGGAAAGGAAGTTTGTGCCTACACTCTGCAGCAGTTTGAATAAGGGAAACATTAAGAAATGCACATCTGATGGCACTTTTTTAGGAACCTATGTATCAAGGAGATTGAAAGACACTTTGGTAATATTACAAACCTCTGCATTGTGGTAGTGTTTGAAATTCTGGTAATAGTCTACTTTTTTTAGCAATACAGTAATTGCACCTCTCAATGGGAATGCTACTCAGGAATAATGATCCTATCAAGACAAGGGAATATAGATTGTAGTAAAGGTTATGATGGTTTTTGTGAGAGGCTTAACATTGATCCTTTTAGCTATCTGATTTTCCAGGAGAGGAAAAACAACCCTGACAACTTTGAGTTCAGCATGTGATTTGGTGTGAAAATTCTTATGGGTGGTTTGAGAAGATGGAACTTGAAGTGAATTTGCTAAACTGTTTTTTTTCTCTCTCTTGTTTGATGAGTACTTTTTAAAAGAAACAGACTTTTTTTTATTTCCCACACGTTTTATGCTTTTTCAGTTCTTTTAGGTTGTTTTTTTTCCTTCTAATGCAAGTCAAAACTGTTAGAGAAATCAAAAGTAAAAATCCGTTATGCTCAAAAGGCCATGTTGCGAAATATATCATAAACACGCCGTTAGAGCAGTGTCTCCTAATTAATGGAAAGAGCTCCTGGGAAACAGCAAGCCTGTAACACAGCTCAGCCCCCTTTGATCCTCTGGTGAGTTTGTAAAATCCTTGCCCGCCTAAACTTGTCTGCAGCTTGTTACACATTTTATCCATCTGCTGCAAGAACAAAAATAAACCATTTATAATTCAGCTGAACTCCAGTTGTTCAGCATATCCCTGACTGTGGAGTCTTCAGTCAAGTAAGAGAGAGGATGGTAGGAAAAGCAAAGCAAAGGTGAAACAGAGTCAGGCACCCTGGAAAAGACATTGGTGTTGCCTCTAGAGGTTATGTAGGCTCTGGGTTGCAAGTTGCACATGTGAGTTGCAGGTTTTACTGCAAAGTGGCTCAGGTTTTTAGGTGAAATACACTTCAGTGCCTGCCTATTGTCTATAAACTGAAATCAAACCACTTGTTGGGGTTCCTAGGATTCAATCCAGACAAATGTTCAGGTCTTGGGTGGAGCTGTGGATGTGTATGTGTGTGTGTGATGTTTCCTCCCAGCCTCCAGGCAGCCGCTTGGCATATGAAAGTTCATGTTCCAGTTCTATCTGCTGCTTCAGATGACTGAGTGACCACATCCAAGCTCTGCAGCTGGCCATAGATCTCTGCTTTACTTCCCCTACTGAAGCAAAATCCTGCCCTGAAAACTCCTTCCATCTTTATGGTTATGGTACCAACCTCCCTGTGTCAGAGTCCGTGCTGTTTGCCTGAGTGTGGTGTAGCCAGCCACAGCACCCAGAGGTGGGATAGCTCTGTTGGACCAATCAGGTGTTAGCTCCAAAATCTAATAACAAGATGAGCTAATTACTTCCTATGTAAATACCACAAGGCTGTGTTCTGTTGATTTTTAAAACAGATCAGCACTTCATTTCAGCACCCATATGTTCTATCTCCATTGGTTAGCTATCACTCCTGGATGCCTGCACCCCTCTGAGGGCTACTGCTGCCATGGATCTTGCTGCTGAGACAGGGAGAGCATTGTGAAACTCTCCTTTCATCAGAAACCAGAGATTAATTTGCTCTTGCCTGTAAATAAATGACAGGTAAAAATGTATTCAGGATCTAGCACTTACCCACCAGAGATTATCTCTTTCCATGCCTGGGATAATCTCACTGTCACAAGTGCCATCTCCTCCCAGTGACTTCTGTGGTGCTGTGATTTACCAGTAATCTGCATTTTGCTGAAAATTGGTTGTTTGGAGCCTGTAATCTCTTTTGGTCTATGAGAAAATCAGTTGCACAAAGCAGAGAGGCTTTGCCAAGGGTAGGGTTGTAAAGAGGAGAGTCAATGAAGGGAACAGCTCACCTGGGAGGTGAGGCTATGGCACTGTCTGTTCCTTGCCAAAGGTTTAATGCGTGGCAGGGAGCTTTGCCTGGGTCCCAGGGGCTGAGCTGAGGGCTGGAGGCTGCCAGGGGGATGCTGGAACAGTGTGTGCCCTGAGCCCAGGGAGTTTGTGACAGCCACAGCTGTTAAAATGCCTTTGGTAACCCACATTCATTTACTGCCCTTGGGAGGGCTGCAATTCTTAGCACACACCGAAGCTGACAATAAACCTGTTGGAAGGGTCTGCAGCACAGATCAACATCACTGAACCAAATTATTTGGCACAGGTGTTTTAAAAGGTAAAGTCCTCTTAAGTCACTGATCTCATCTCTAAAAGAGCTGCTCACCAAGCAAGGCGGGATCTCCTTAGTCTGTGTTCCATTTAAAGATAAAATGTAGACTCCCTTTACATTTCTCTGTAGATCATTTCACAAGGTAATACACATGGTTGCTGAGATTATTTTCTTGCAGTTAGGCTGTATTTACCCTTTTATACTTTGATTGCTTTTAGACCTCTAAATTCAGCAAGACATTGATATTAATTTTTGAAGCTTCTTTTCAGTTGTCTTTTAGTCTAAAATCTGCACCTATTTAATTCTTTCTTCCTAAACCCATCATCCTATTTGTAGGTTTCTCCTTCTCAGAGTTCCTAAAAGAATGTCTGTCTTGTGATAATGTGGGAAGATGTATATCGGGCAAAAAGGCACACTAACTTTCTGCAAGTTATGTTTTTATTTAGAGTTTAGATGAATTTTGAGAAAGCATCATATTGAGATGACACCAGTGCTTTTGTTAACTTGCTTCTGTTCCCAGTAATTTCATACCTATAATATTCCACCTCCTCTGTTTGGTTTTTTTTTTTTTTCCCCATTTCTATGAATGGCAAAACAAGTCTGGGTTGTGGGCAGAGTGAGTTTCTTCATAGCCTTTCTGGAACAAAGCACTTGAGATAGTTGGCTGCTACTGCAAGCTTTAGGCCTGTCATTTTCATAATTCAAAACACAATTCTCCTCCCTTCACTTTTCTCACCTGGTCATGCTAATGCTAAGGACATGATGGAAATTGAGGCCAGGAGCTTATTTGAGATTTTTGATTGCAGGTTGTTTTGTACCCTTTTTTTCCCAAGGTCTGTTGACAGCTGTAACCAGAATGTGTGCACTTCAAAAAGGTACTTGTGTTCCAAGGTTCTGTGTTTTTATTTTTATCTAAGGTTTAGCAATTGAATAAAAGCTTTCCAGATCTCTGCAGGAATATGTGCAATTTGTCCATCATTTCTGGATTTCTGGTGGTATTCTCAATGGGTAGAAGTACTTTTTCCATTTTCCCCTCTCACTTTTAGACATCTTACATAGATAGTGTGTCGACAGGTGTTGATGGACAAGCAATTTACAGTAATTTCTTATGGTGCTTATTCTGTAGCTCCCTGAATTATAAGTGACATGCTGGCAAAGCGGAACAAGTGATCACCAGACACTGGCACGGTGTTCAACATGGCTTCTGAGGCTGCTCAGAATTTCCTCCAGCCACTGTCTTCTTGGATGTCTCAAATATACGAAGCCATCCAGCAAGCAGGAGACTCCATATCTGCCTCACTGCTGAGTTTGAGTGGAGTGGGACATAAGCCAGAAGAAGAGAGGACCCAGGACTTGGAGAATAACGGAGGCGTTTTTGAGGATTATTCTGAGGAATCGGATGATGAACGAGACCTGGACCTTTGGGATGAGGAGTATTTGTGTCCTAGAGAAGATGGTAACGTTGGAGGCCCTGATCTTGCTTCACAAAACCTCCTTCATGGCTCTGACATGGGTCCAGAGAGGCAAAAACGGGTTAAAAATATCAGCACCTTGCCAGAACAGCGCATTGAAAGCACCAGGCCCTTGCCAGCCAATGGATCCTACTGGATGAGTGAAGATCTCCAGCCTCCTGATCGGCTTCCTCCCATAGCTGAGGAAGAAGCTGAGCCCTCTTTGAGGATCGGAGCTCATGAGCACAGCCTCAGCTTAGGTGGCTCCTTACAAAGTGCCAATGGCAAGGCACAATCCGCAGGTAAGCAGCTGGCCCTGAGCGCATTATCCAGGCCTTTCTTTGCTGCTGCTGATTTGATTTCGTTGCTAATCCGTTCATTATGTTCTGCATTGTCTCTGTTTCCCACAGCTAAAATAAAACTCCCCAAATCCCAAAGAAAAATCTAACCTTTCCAATTCTCCCCTCGTTTGTGAGAGTAATCTCATTGAAACAAGTGGAGGTCTCCAGGGTGAAATGCTGTGTGTGAGAAGGCAATCAGGCCCTGTTGCTGTAGCAGGGAGTGTTTTGCTTCCCCCCGTTTGGTTTCTGGTAGCAGGACCCTTCAAAGGGAATGTTTAGCCTTAAGCCTTTGCTTTGAGAACCATCTGCCTTTGCGTCATTGCTATTAAAGATATATATATATATATGTATATGTAATCTCAAACCTTGTTTCTTTGTGCCAGGAATCTCAAGATGTTACTGTGCCATGTGCTGTGAAATGCTGTACTAAAAAGCCAGCCGTATCTCATGATTTTATGGATGAAAGGCTCCCAAATCGCTTTCCTCCCCTCCTACCACCCCCACAAGCTTTTCAAACAAGACTGAAGAGGACATCAGGCAGGAGATTATGGGAAGGAGAACTGAGTTCGATATTTTCAGTTTTAAATAGGCCTAAATACGACTTCTGATCTTTAAATGACAGGAGGAGTGTTTGCAGGTGATTGTGCCCAGGACTGAGTTTCAGCCACGTGACTTAATGCTCACTCAATGTCATCACAAGTGTGGCTGGAGATTTCCTGGGTCTGATGGAGATGTTTGTCCTTACTATACCTGGGAAAGTTGCAGTCCTGCTGACACCATCCTTGGGTCTTGCTGGGATAAAGTTGCTCTTTACAAACATTCTAAAAATGGGGATAAGGGCAGAAAGAGGATGGGGGGCACTGGGTCTACAATATGGAGCTGATGAAGAACTTGAAACTCACTGAGAATCTACGGAATTTGGCTTCAAATATCTAAATTTTTTTTTTCAAAAGCAGGTGGTAGATGCTCTTGAAAATGTGTGTTTTATTATGACCAGGATCTTTTCATCACTCTTGGCTTCTAGGGAAGTCTTACATATTTAGCCTTTTCTGTGCAGACTGTGAAAGATCAGCCTGTTTGTTTTCGTATTTAACAGGAGTATCAGACTGAGAGGGTATAAACCTTGACGGTGTTCTTTAATGGCTATAAAATTAGCTCTTTTCTTTATTGCTGTTTCTCGCTCTGTTATGGCCAGGGAGTAAATAATTAAAAAGTGCTTTTGGTCTAGCTGTTCTGCCTGCCGAACTGGGACTGCTTGTTTTGTGTTCCAGATGAAAGATTGCCAGTTCTCAGATTAAAGATCTCTGAGTTGTATCTCTTGGAGCCCAACCCCGACCTTCTGGTACCGCTATACATTGCCTGTGCCATATGCTGCCCACAGTTTTGGCCATAGGCACCGAGCCAGTGCTGCTGCAGGGCTGGATTTGCTTGGGTTATGTGACCAGTGTGTGCACAGTGACCATGGAGCAGAGCACGAGGTGTCCATTCAGGCAGTGCTGGGGCTGTGGATCCTCTGGGGCAAGTGTTGTCCAGGGCATGACCTCGTCTCTGGCAGAGCCTGCACTCCTGTGCCTGAGGAGGGGCTGTTGGAGTAATTCACAGCAAATCCTGGGGCTCAGCCAGTTGCCAAAGGCGTCATTCCCAGGGCAGCCTCCTGTCCTGGGCCACACGCGTGCTCACACTGAGTGGGAAGAGAGGTGGTGAGCTCAGGGGGAAATGGGGCTCAGGAATGAGCTGCTGTCCCTGTCAGAGCTGTTTGTCACCTGCAGGCTTTTCTGCAGGGACATCTGAGAAAGAGGGTTCTTAGGAGGTGTGATGGAGTTTCCTGGTGAGAGAGACTCAAGTGACAGACAGATGCCAGAGTGACCCATCCCTGCAGCTCAAGGGAGGGTCCCTCTGGACCTCTCTCTCAGCTGGGAGCAGGTACTGGTCGAGTTGCTGTTTGACTCTCTCAATATTTTTCATCTTTCCTTCTGCCTAAGATGCCTGGAGCCATTGTGGCCTGGAAGGCTGGTCCCAAAGAGCTCCCCAGCACCCACAGTGCTGCTTCCTGGAGCTCTCTGCTCCCCCACCAGGCACTTCAGGGAGCATTGCACAGCTTTTGCACCTATGGGAATGTCATTCCAGATGGGTTCAGATAGCCTTTAATCTTTTTATCTCTGCAATGCACTGCACAAAGGGCCATCCAAGGGTCTCAAGACTTCATAGACATAAAAATTGGCTGTTTGAGGGTTAGAGGGCTGGGAACTGATGCCTTTTTTTCTCAGAACTAGGTTGTATAATGGGAAAGTGCTGAACTGTGATTTGAAAATATCTTCCACAGGCCCTTTGATGTGGAAGAACTCGTTTTGCTCTTCTAAGTGAACTTTCTCTTCCAAAACACACATGCTCCTTGTATTTTATTTTTCAACTCTTTATTTCCTCTTTTTCCCTTTAGATTCATTCTCTAACATCAAGAGTGTGAACTCTTCTGATGGTAACCTAGACATGCAGAGAGACTGTAATACCCTGGCAACTTAAAATTTCAGTCATGGATTAAAATGATCAAGAGAAGATGTTCGAGGTATCCTTATTTCTGTTAGCTTTTTACCTAACCCTAAGTGACAATGTAAGTGACACATGGACTTGCTGACATTCAGCAAAGCTGTTCAGTAGCATCAAAATGAGCTTTGAACATTTTTCCTTCCATTTGGCAGTTTCCACCCCCCCCCCCCCTTTTCTGCAAAATACCTGTTTCCTGTTTATCCTTGTATTCTTTTCAGAACATTGCATCTTGACTTTATTTCACTTAATGTACCATATTTCTCTCCACAATAGAATATTTTAAAGCTAAATTGGCACAAAACAGTAGCAATGCTGAATGCTTTTTGTTGCCATGGAAATATTTCTGGGCACTTACTGAAAACCTGGTTGCCAATAGTAATGTAACAGAGAAAATAGATATGCTTCATTTAGCAGCCACTGGTGATTAAAGAGCCACAGAAACCCGTTACAAGGTCATTCCAATATATAGTTTATTTAGCTTAGGGGGAAAAAAAACCCTGCAGCCCTAGGTGAGAATAATTTTGTTTTAAGAAAGATGCAAAACAAAATCCAATAGATGTTGCTTTCTCTTATACTGACAGCATGCTTCCAAGAGGAAATAAAATAACACTGTAGTTAAAAATCATCATTACTCCTTCTCCTTTTTATCAAATATGTTTTTGATCACATTTTTGCCTCCTAGGAAATGTTTCTTGGCTCCCAGAGTAGATTTTCTTAGGCTCTGAAGCAGCACACACATTATTGAAAACCATTTTTAGGCTTAGAGATCTAATAAGTTCTTAGAGCAATGGAATTCTTGGGTTTTTAAGTCAAATGTCCATCAGACACCATGAGGCAGGTTAATCGCAGGGCGCAGGTTTGGCTGCTGCCCAGTCCTGCTCTGTAATTAAATGATGCCAGTAAAGTTGTACTGAGGTTTCAAACAAATGCAAGGAGAAGTTTTTTTACTTTGGGTGCTTTTGATCCACAGTTTAATACTGAGAAGGTAGCTCAGCAGGAAATATTGCAGTGCCAGGTGTTTGGTTTGAGAATTAGTGATGGCAAGGCAGAGTCTTCTGTGTGTGCAGATCGCTGCCACCAGTGGCAAATCGTGCAGTTGTGAATTTTGTATGATGAACTTGCTCTCACAGACCCTTGTCCATTGTCTAACCTGAGTGTTTGTGATGGAGAAACTGCCTGACAGTGCAGAGCAGGGAGAGAGCAGCCTTTGCATCCCCCCATGGCTGAGACGCTGCTGCTCAGCTGACTGGGGGTGGCTGGCAAGAGCGTGGCTGCCAGATCCATCACTGCACATTTGGCTTAAGAGTTGAAATAAAACCCCACCAAACCCAACAGTGGAGCAAGAAACCACACCTGAAAGTAGTGCACTGCAACAAGTAGAGGGGTAGAGCTGGCCAGTCCTTCTGCTTCCTGGCATGAATCTAAAGGGGGAAAAACCAGTAGTAATAAAAAAGTGAAGAACAGCAATGGGTGTGCAATGAAAGCAAGGGCTTTAACCACCTTCTCCCTCAGGGCTGTTGTCCTTGGCAAACAAAAAGCCGAAGTGACCATTATGTTCTCAGTCTCACCAGGCAGGGCCCGGCAAAGGCCCGGGGACAGACACAGCAGCAGAGCTGAGCCTTCTGAAGCAGAGCTGAGCTGTTTCTGCACAGTGAGTGCTGTGGTGGGAGTCTCCCAGGCTGTCTGGCACTGCTCACAGCACTGGTGTAACACACAGGTGAGCACAGCACCTTCTCTGCAAGAAGCCCTTAGAGATTTTTTTTCCCCCCCATCAACTAGGCAATCTCAGTGCCAGCTCAAGGCTGAGTTTCAGTTGCACTAAAATAATTTTTGTGACCTTGGAGTGCTAGGAAGTGTGACACCCCTGTCTAGATGGCTGGCTAGTTCCCCTCAGCATGTGTGTAAGGGGGAGCACACCTCTGAGGCTCTGGGAGTTTTTAAATCTAGAAAGCACTATTGCATTTACTTACCTTGGCCTCCAGCTTAACAGGGGTCATTGATTTTTGCCAGTAATTGCTGTAGGAAAGGAAATTATTCTTTCTGCTCTATATGAACACTCCTGACCTCAGTAAATGACCCTTCATACAGGCAGGAAATCCTAGGCAAGAAGTGAGGTTTTCATTAGGCCCTATAAACCCTGCTAGGAAAGTATACCCACAAGAAAAAGATGTTGATTATGGGATAAATTAAATTTCTGCTTGAACTTGAGACTAAAATAGATAGATGGCCGGTCTCCACATTGAGAAGTGAAGTGTTTATGAATTTTATCACCTGTCTGGGTATGGAGCCAGCCAGTGCTCTAGCCAGAATGCAGCCCTATAAAAATCAGTGCCTGTACTCCAAGCAGGACATTTAAAGAGGCTACACCGAATCAATACTACTGCGAGGACTAAGGGAATGAAAGCAAAGGCAGACAGTGGACAAAAACACTTCAGAGAAAATACTCCTGGCAGCTTGAGTGGGACAAAGCACAAACGTGACTGAGGACATGCATTTGGTCTCTGAAGAATGTGATACAAGCCCGTGGCTTTCTGAAGTGAAGTGCAGACGTGAGTTTGCATTGAATGCTTTCTGTCTGGGAAATTCAGAACCACTTAAAGTGTTTGTGCACAGACTTTTGTCCTTGAGAATGTGGTACAATGTTCCTACTTGTATTTAAAGTATTCCTTTGCAGTTCTGTCTCTTCAAATTTTCAAATTGTTAGGGATCTTCATCCAGGATGCCACAAGGGAGTGGGGATGAGAGAACACAACAGCCCTGAAAGGAAGGCGGACTGTGGCGTGTTAGATTTACAGCTGGGGAAGTGAAGCCAAGCAGTAGTTCAAAACAGAAACTTTCAAAGGTGGTGCCATTGCCAGCTCTCTCTTGGGCCTGTCGGCATTGCTGTTCATCCTCAGTCAGTGATTTAGACACAGGATCTTTGTCAGCCCACAGCAGGTCAGGGGTTTGGCTCCTTATCCAGTGGGCAGAGCTTCATTGTGCCCATCTCCCTGGGGGCAAGGGAAAGGATGCTCTGTCCAGGAGCCCTTGTCATCTGCTCTTGTCAACTAGAAGGTTGCATAAGCTGTATGGAGAAGGATTTATTTGAGAGGATGAAATGGATTTTGCCATTCAGTGCAGTTACAGAACAAATTGTGTGTGTGTGAGTGTGTGTGTTTGTGCATGTATTTTCTGATCCACTTTTGCTAAGTGACATCCTCTTCCCACTCTCCATATGGCAGTTGCGACTCTATCTTCCTCTGGGAAGGTTGTTTAGGACTCAAGAGACTTCATTTACCAATAAACAGCATCTTGGCAGCATCTGGGAAATGCTGCCTCTCTCCTAGAAACCCTGCCTCCTCACCTTCCCTCTCCTACTACAGGCGAGGCAGGTGTGAATGATCTCATTGTGTTGTGGTGGAGGTTACGTGCAGGCAATACTAGCAGCACTCAGCACAGAGCTGGAACATAGTATTTCCGTGTGCTGACACAAACAGTAGTACTGTTTGTCTTTTCTCTTTTTTTTTTGTGGTTTTTCTTTTCTCTTGCAGTTGTTGCTAGCTTGGCCTGCAGGGCCTTGGTGGAAGCACAGATAATCCATCCCAATTCCTTCCTAGCCTGTTTGCAATGTTTAACAGCACAAAACCCACCAATGTAAGCTTATGTAAGATGGGATCACTCTGCCAGAAGGTGAGCTGCTGTTGACCTTCACACCCTGCCAGATAGAGGTGTGGATATGACTTCCTTGTGCCCAGGTAATTTTTGGCTGTTGTAATGACGTGGTGGCAGCAGCTGTCATTTTGAGTGGCCTCACAGACTCCTGAAATGGTTTTAGTAATCTAGGGGAAAGACTGCAATAGAAGTAAATAGGGAGATTACAGTCAGGGAGGTAAAATTGTGTAGGTTTAAAGACAGGGAATGTCATTGTTGGGCTCTGGGGGTCTTGCAGGTGATGAGGAAGGTGTGGTTGGGCTGTACCTGCACAGATGCTGTTTGTTGGATTCTTGTGCAGTTTCCACAGACGGACTTAGGTTCACTTTTTGAGTACCTATTTTAGACTAACAAGAATGACTTGGGTTGAATCTTCAATCAGT
Organism: Pomatostomus ruficeps; assembly: GCA_013400735.1. Taxonomy (NCBI): domain Eukaryota; kingdom Metazoa; phylum Chordata; class Aves; order Passeriformes; family Timaliidae; genus Pomatostomus; species Pomatostomus ruficeps. Next base: position 142,302 of record VYZT01021211.1, read on the forward strand.
CCATAGCAAAATCTGTAGAAAATCCCTTCCCATGACCATGAAAATAGCTGATGCATCATCACGCCACCTAAAAGTTCCCTCATGTCCAGGCAGGTGCTTCTCTCCTAGAAAGCTCAGTGCCCCTGTGAGATGAAACACCCTTGGAGGGATTCAGCAGGACTTGCCCCCACAAGCTGGGTGCTTGGAGGCATTTCTCTCCTCAGGCTGAGAGAGATTCAAACCTGTTCAGTCTATCCAGCATAATCTTTGTGGGAGTATTTTCTAGCAAATAATGAGGCTGGTGGTGCTGGAGAGAAAGCCCTGAATTTGGATTAATGAGAGCCTTGTGGTTTGCTGGAGTTCTGTGTCGCAAGGTCAGTTTTGGGGGTTAGACTTATTGCCATAAATAATGTAGCTATAAAACCCTTGGGCCCGAGGTTTGCAATTGCCAGTTATTGATGTAAAACTGCAGCTGAGACACAACATCCTTCACACAGCTCAGCTGCCTCCCATGCTTGGCCTCATGATCAACGCTTCAAACAAGAGTCAGCAGCCCCTTCTCTGCTGCTTTTGGACCAGGTGAGTTAGCTGTGTGATTGCGAAAACTGAAACAAAAGGAAGAGGGGAAGGGCAGGAGGAGAGGGTTGTTCCTTCTGGGTGACAGCTTTGGTCCTGAAGGCCTGTGAGTGTTGCTGCACCACATCTCCACCCACTGCTGCTCTCAAAGTTGGTGATTTTCCCAGGAGTGCTGTGGTGTTACAGCAGCAGTAAAGGGGGGCCGTGGTGAATCAACCCTCTGGCAGCAAACAAAGTTTCAATTAGAAAAATCAGTGGGAAAATAAATATCTGCCTTGTTGCGATGCAGTTGTTTTCTGTAGCGGATCCAAACAAATATCTTTTCGAGGGAGTTCATTTCCACACTGTTAATCAGCAAACAAAGGCTTGTGGGTATGAAGCTGATGGTTGGGTGCTGTGAATGGTGTGTGCATACACTGGGTCTCGTGTGGAGTGGTGAAACTACTTTAGAGAGGAGCAAGATCCTGGGTTTTCTGGATGTTTCCTTGGCCAGTTTGATTTCTGCTAGCTGATAGGAACTAGTGCCAATCCAGAGAAACTTCCTTAAGTTTGCTGAAAGAAGTTTAGGATGTGACTCCCTTGCATTAGAGGAAGTTCATATCCAAGCCAAACAAAGAAATAGGAGAAGTGATGGATGGAAAACCTGAAGGAATTCTACACATTGTGGTCTGAAATCTACCAGGAAAACTGTCATAGAAGTAATATAGGTGAGGGAAAAGTTTTGGGTTTTTATGTTTTGTGCGGGGTTTTTTTGTTTTGTTTTGTTCTTTTTGTTTGTTTGTTTTGAGTTTGTTTTGTTTTGTTGTTTTTGGGTTTTTTTTCTTAAGGAAAGGGCAGTGTTTTCTACTTCACCAGCTGTTGGCATCCAGCAGTTTGTTTCGTTTCCAAGCCCATGAGCATTTCCAGCCCCACACCCCAGAGCACGCTCAGCTCCACCTGTGCCCTGCGGTGTCCCCAGTGTAACACGACATCTGCTGACAGAAGGTGCTTTTCTGCCTCTGCAGCTGCAGGTTTCCTGCACACAGCCTAACCCTGGCTGCCAGAGAGGTGCAGGCTGACTCACGGATGTAAGTGTATCCACACCAGGGGTTTTCCTGGCTTAGCAGTGTCTCCTGCAGCGTGTAATCTCTCTTTCCTTCCACTTCTGCACAAATCCTGGGCCTGTGCTTAATAGAACCCAGTAGAATAAATGAAGCCTGACTCATATTTGCTCCACAAGTAAAATGTAAAGTAGGTGATTGGGAAAATCAGGGATGATTGTGGTTCAGCCTCTTGGCTGCCATTTCCTGTAGCTGCGGAAGAACGTTAGGCAGCACAGTGAGAGCCAGTTTGACGTGGAATCCCATGTTCCTATTTTTAAAATCCAAATTTGGGAATAGGAAAGAAACAACAGGAAAACATGCTGGTTTCCATGCTGTTTTCTGTGGGCAGTTCTCTATTTCTTTGCACAGCAGTGTGCAGAATTGGGGTGTATTGCTCTGACTGCTGGATTGTTTCACTGTAGATGTGGTCAGAACCAAAAAATGTCTTTTATTTGTGATGACTGTCTTGTTTGTTGTTTTGTTCTCTTTCCTTGAAAATTATTTGTGTTGTAAATATCCCCTGGTACAAAGGCTTTCAAGCTGTGATTCTCTCTGCCTGCAAACGCCCAGATGCACTCCCCTTGGGGAGCTTCCCAGTTGGTTTGGCCATGAGGTGAGGGCAGATGGAGAGGCAGAGATTGCAAAAGCGGGGCACTATCTGTTGACACTCAGCAGAAAGAGGCAAACCTCACCCTTAACACTGGACCCCAAATCATTCCCTGGTTGTTAGACCTGGCGGGAAGGGGTGAAAGCACAAGGACGAATCTTCCTCAGCAGTACATGACCAGTGGGTGTGAGTCGGGGGCGTCCTGTCAGTGTGTGGAAGCATTGGTCTACTCCAGCAATTTTTGACACGTTTGGGATCTAAGGGAATGGTTTGGATTGGGTGCCCTCCTCTTTGGTCAAGCCTAAATCAGGCAGTTGCGATACCTTGTGTGTCAGTTTGAATTCCCAGTTCAAGTGGCTGACAGCAAGAGCAGGAAGACTCCAGACTGAAAACAGCTACAGAGCTGTAGCCACTTAGGAATTGAAAGGAGCAACTCCATGTGTGGTGCTGTGTGTTCCCTGGACAAAATGTTCCTCCTTTTTCTGAGAAGCTTTAACAAATCCCTTGTTTGCAGTTTCCCAAAGAAAAACTCTTCTTTCTGTGCGCAGTTCTGGGTTTTGCTGAGGTAGGAGCAGTTACAGATCGCTGCTCCTCTCTGCCATCCAGATCATGAAAATTTTAAGGCCAGGCCTATGTGACTGGTTGTGTAAAAGCAAAGACCATGGCAGCGAGTGCTCCTGGGATGCTCTGGGTGTATGCATTATGCATGGGTGTACTGAGATTGTCTTGGTTATGGGATCAAACACATTTCTTTTGTGTACTACTTCTGCTTCCTTCAGGGCTTGGTGGTGTTCCCATTGAAGCTCTCACTGACTTCCACAGAGCACAATCAAAATCTCCAAGACAGAAGTGGACACACAAGGGCAGCATTAAATGTGCAGGAAAAGCAGAAATTTGGCATTTGGAAAGTTTTCACTGTTCAGCCAAATTGACTGCTGTTTGTTGGCGTTTTTTAACATGCAGACAGACAGGATGTACGCAGTACCTCTGTGTTTCACACCTACGTGATGTATTTTATTCGGTAATTTTTTTTCTTGGGTAAGCTTGGAACAAATGATGAGTTATTCTTTATACTTGGTAACACTGCAGAAAATTCTTGAATTATTTATTTCATGCATTTTAGCTCGGTGTATTCGGATGCCTGTAAGCTAACTTTGTAACTGACTGGGTGTTTGAAATTTCTGAATAAATAGTGGTAGTTTGAAATACCTTGCCAGAAAAAGAGGTCACCCTTCTTCTTCCCCCACTGTCTCCTCTGGGGAAAAAAAAAGTTAAAAAATCCCACATGCCTCCTTATGAGCAGTGGGAAGTTGATTTGCAAAACAGATGCTGCATAGAAGTAATTGAGTTGAAGTTGCTAGAAATATGTACATGCTACACAACATCTGCAGATCTCAAGATGTATTCATTATCCTTCCAGAATTTAGATTGTAATTATGGGCCCTTTATTTAAGTTTCCATGGTGACCGAGAAAATGCTTCCCCCTTGTCCTTTGCTAATCAGGACACTTGTGTGTTTGAATGGTGATCGTTTTCCTCTCCCCTGGGTTAAGTTGCTGTTGTTAGTACGGAGATGTGGAGCTGACACGGAGCTGTCGCTGCTCAGGCAGCGATTCAGCAGCAGCCGCATCAGGCGCTTGCTGCAGATTCCCCAGTGCCGCCCTTTAATTAGGCTGTGAGCTCCCAGTGTTTGTGGGAACAGCAGCCACTGTCACAACAAGTGATGCAGTCGTGCCTTGGGGATTGGGGAAGTTGAAATCAAAGTCAAGCAGCCAATAATACATCACACCATGCCAAGCTCCTCTCCTGCATCCCCCCACCCTTCCCCTCCCCTCTCAGTAAAAGGGCTCTGCTGGGTTTTGCAGGGAGTTGCAGGCAGGTCAGGGCCCTGGCAGGAGGTGTCCAGGAGCCCTGCATCCACATGGCCTTTGCAGAATTTCTTGTAATAATCAGAATTTCACATTATGTTGAGGTACATTTATCTAAGGTTACAGCCTCACGCCCATGGACCCAGGATTTTAATGTTATTTGAGAAAATGGTGAAAGGTGTGGTTTAATTACTAAAATATTATTTTCCCCAGAATTTTTAGGAAGTTGTTTGAGTGAAAAGTGGACTTTTAGATAAACTGGGATAATTTTTTTGTTTTTATCTTAATCACCTAAAACATACACACATATAAATAGAACTTACTAGCATTTGCTGAGCAATTAGATAAATTTTGTAGAGTTTGAATGAGCTGCAAGTAGTGATGCAGGTAGGAATTCAGGTAGCTGGCTGAAAAGGAATGTTTATTTTTATGTGTTTTGATTATTTGACTAGATCACATTTAGGCCATGGGGTTGTTATGGCTTGAAATAATTTTTATCTAAGAAAATTTTAAAGAAAGTTATTTTTAACAGCTTACATAAAAGCAAATCAAATTTTATGACAGCTAGTCACTGACCATTTACAAATTAATGTTTAAAAATTCTTCCCTTTTCTCAGAGTAGAAGCACTGCTTTTTTCCTTCAGTTGAGGGCAGTTTTGCAGCACGAAGAGCAGGGTTGTTGTCAAACTGTGGCACACCAGACCAGAGAGCCAAACCTGGCAGTGTGGTGGCATCAAAGGGATCGGCTTCTGCTGGGATCAGCTGGTTTAGGTGCTCTGTCCTGGGAGAGGAGTGCTGCCTCCTGTGCAGCAGCAGGAAGATTTAGGGAGCTGTGGCAGCACTTGTCATTAAATTCCTACTGCAGATTTTTAATAGGCCTGGCAGAGTCTGGAAAAGCAGGACCCAGTTTCCTCACCTGTGGCTGACGGGAGGTTTGAGGTGGAGGAAGGCGCTTTCCCTCCCCAAACGGGAGAGCTTCCCTCTCCACCCATTTGCTCAGCTGCTGGGGTTTGCCATGGGGATTATCAAAGCCACTCTTGGCAACCAAACCGTGCCCTTCATGCTGCAGACTGAGCAGCGGCCTGGCCACACTGCCAGCTGGGCCATTCCCACACAAACCTGTGCGTGCACGGTGACTGTGCCATCCCTCTGCTCCCTTCTCCGAGCGTGTTGGGGATCAAACATCACGCTGTTGGTGCTCCCCTGGTGCTGCTGGCAGGGAGATCAGCAAAATTCCATCCTGACCAAGCCAGGCCAAGTTTATACAGCCTGTCCTGAGCCCTCCTTCCCTCACCTCAGCACTAATGAGGGTACAGCCATTCCCTGTGCGCCAGCAGCAGGAGGGCAAGGGCAGCACGGGGACGTGCTCAAACGCGTTATCTTCACTTTTAAAGGTTAGAATTTACATTGGTCTCCCGAGCTCGTCTGCTGCTGGCAGATGGAGTCAGCAGTGCCTGTTAGGCACGTGCCATATTTATGTGTTTGTGGCGCTGCCCTGAGCAGGGCACATCCGAGGTGCTTTTCCTGCACAAAAGAAGTTCTTTCCCCACCTTGGCAGGGGCTGCAGGGGAGTGGAAGCATGAAAACGTTTTCAAGTCCTTTGTTTACTACTTTGCCTTTGCACATGCAAATGATTTTACAAGTGGTTCTTCTGTATCTTGTGACTTCGTGTTTTGCTCTGTTAAATATCTTCATTAAAAAAAATAGGTTAACGTGCAGAGTCGAGCAGGGTCTAATAATATGTAAATGTTACTGATACAGTATGTTATCATCAAGCTTTTCAGCGGTTTGAAGAAGCGAGTGATTCTCAAGTTCATGCCCCAGTCTCCCCTAAATCCTTGGTTCACTTTTTCTCCCCAAAGGGTGCACCTGAGAGTCAGAAATGTGCTGTGTCCTCTGGCTTCTTGGCCAGGGTCAGCAGGCTGTCTAAAGGGCGAGTTGTGTTTTTGTCCCAGTGAACAGGAGGAGGATGAACAGGCAGCATCTTCAGGCAATAACCATGATGTGATTAAGCAGTTTGAGACCTCTGTGCTATGGTCACAAAGCTTTTGATCAGCAGTATCTGAATAAAATGCAGGTGTGGAGTGTAGACCCAAACTCAGCCATTTGCCCTCCAGCTATGAGGAGCAGACTACAAAGGTGTCTGAATGCAGAGGTACTGCTTGCAAGGAAAAAGGTTAAAGAAGTTGGAGTCTAAGATCTGTGGCATCAGCACAGAGAGGTTCTTTTGTTGTGGAGAACAAGCCCTGATTCTTCCATTCTTTCTTACTAAACTTGGTTTCCTGATTTTACCTTCCCCTTAGAGGAAAGCATCCAGATCCAAGACTTGCTGAGGTCCATGAAGATCTTTCCATTAATTGCATACTGTTACTGAATTCTTTTTCCTTAACCCACAGGGATTCTCATGGATTTTTATTGGAAATTTTGCCAGAGTAAAGACTGTAGGACTTGGTTCCAATTATTTTTTATCTGTGCCACATCAGTCATCACTTTAGCAAGCCTTTCAGCAGAAGTTGAATGTCTCCTTTTGTAACAACTTCACAAACACAAGGTGAACATTGAATGAATTATGCTGTATCATTTGCCAGCGCATACGCCAAATGTCAGGCAATGACAGAAACTAAAAATTTATGACACTGAAGGGAAGAATTTTATGATCTTCCGTGGACTAATGTAATGACTCTTTTATGCAAACAGAGATGAAATTCATTTAAAAACATAGCTATTTAGAAAATTGGCCTGAATGCATTCTAAAATCTGGAGAAGTTCATTAGAGGGAAGGGCCATAAAAGTGCCCTTTGTTTTTAGTTCAATAGAATGTTTTAATTTTGAAATATAATTGCTTGATTTTAATGCACCCTCCAGTTAGATCATTTGAAGACATGCCTCTCCATCTAACTCTTCTGGTACAACAGAGCGCAGAGTTGCTCTTACTTTTGTTTTCAGAGGTACCTAGGTGGTGCCACGATCACAAAACATAAAGATTTGTGGATGTAAAGCCAGCACTGTTCCCGGAGGGTGTCTCACACACTGTTCCAGCTGAGCAGATCCTCTGGGTGGGAGGGATGAAGGATCTTTTGGAAGTGCTGAGTCCAGACTGGGATCAGGGCATGTTCAGACTTTGCCTGAGACTTCTCTTCTCCTTGTGTACTCTTAGCAGACCTTTTACTCATATTGCTGGTAGATTTCATTTCTTACATAATCCAAAATCTATAGCAAACTCGGGCACACAGCAAAGCTGAGCATCTTGGAGAGCCCTGAATAACTTCTCTCCCACTCAGCCTTGGCATACGGCAAAGCCTCCTCACTCCATGTTCTTCCAGGAGAGTTTCCTTGACCCCCTGTTTCTGTTTTCACTGTCGTGACTGTCTGTGCTTTGGACTCATTTAGCTTTAACTTTTCACCTGTTAAAAATCTTTGTAGTAACCTGAATAGATCTTGGAGTGCTCACAGCGTGAAGGAAGTGTTTGGAGGATGCTCTGGGGAGTTGAACGGCTCGAATGCCAGCTCTGCCCACAGCCTCTCTGAAAATCACCCTGTTAATAAAGAGCCTATTTTAGTTCTGGAAACATGGAGCCTTCTCAGACTATTACCCAGCATGTGGTAAATTAAACAATCTTGCCCTGATTGCATAATGTCACTTGAAATTTAAGATCCTTTTTCTCTTTAACCCCTAAAATTTACAAGCCATTTTTGTTTAGATTTATTGTAATTAGATAATGATTCTGCTCCTTTGAGGCTCTCCTAGGAAGTTTTTTAGCACTCTTTTGATGGCAAATCTCAAGATAACCAGGGGCAGGAGCACTGCTTGGTCTCCCTGTGTCAGGTTTGTCTCAGTGCAAGGGGGGCAGGGGTGCTGCAGAGTGGTTTGGAACTGGGGCTGTAGCAGCGGCCAGGCTGCTGTGTGAGGGCAAATATTCCTCAGTCCCACTAAGCCATATCTCTGCTGCCTTGTAGGAAAAGGGATTTGAAAATCTCTGCTTGTAGATGGGAGGATTTCAGGTCTAGAGGTACCTAGGTCCATACTGAAATCCTTTCTCCCTCTGGACCATATTTAAACAGGTTCTTAACTTTCATCATGTCTAAAGGGATCGAATTTCTTTCAAAGAAAATACATGGTTTTTTATTGTTTTGTTTTTATTTTAATTTTTTGTGTGTATGGAAGCATCATGATTCCCTGCAGTTCACACAGCAAACACGGCCTCAGTCAGCACAGGTAATGGGCACACATAAATTCTTCATCTGTGTTTCTTGCTGATTAATGAACTATGTGGTGTTAATTTAGCAAGATCTACCAGGTCCCATCTTTGAACCCTGGTAGTGGGTTTTAGGAAGTGATGACATCTCTCAGGACATTTCTTTGGCACATTGTAATGATTCATAGAACTGAGAGATTGTGTGTCATTGAAAAAAAAAAGAAAGATACTGTAAATTCGCCAGAACATTTGCCAATGTGAGGAGGGACTTCACAATATTTTCCAGCCTGGTTTTCAGTGTTTGATGTGCCAAGCTTTCCCTTGGAGATCTTTTATATTTGGAGAGATGCTTCCATATCCCAGTTCCTGTTAGGGTTCTATCAGGAGGTGATGCTCGTCCTTTCATCTGACAAAAGTCACAGTTTCTTCACAGCCAGTTCTCCAGCCTTGAACACAGGCTCTTCTGATTTATTGGTTATTTCTGTTACCCAGTATCCCCCTTGCCTGCTTCCTGAATTGTGAACATGTGATCCGAAAGGGAATGTTTGGGAGACAGGATTCTTCAGAAAAATCACACTTTTTCATTGTACAGTATTATCTGCCCTTAATTTTAGAACTGTCTGCTATTGCTCTGCAGGGACTCCTGGCTAATTAAAGTTCAGTGGTTAGATGATGCTGTCTCAACCTCTGTCCCTGTTGCTGTGCTGTTTATTCACATCAGGTATTCATAAGACGGTTGACATTTTCTTCCTTAAAGATCTCTCAGGTAAATTACAGGCATTTTACTGCTCTGACCTTTTCCTTTACAGGAGGAACTTTTGTTTTCAGCATTTATTTTGTGAATATAATGCTGGAGTGGATGTAATTGGAGAGGTGTAGTTGTTCTAGTCTGTATAGTCGGGCTATTACCTGTAATGATCATCTAATACTGGTATTTATACGTGATTATCTCTTACCAAACTGCTTCAAATTTAAAGAAAAAGCCAGACTGCTTCACTGATTGGTTTGGGTGAATCACCTCTTCCCTTACTTCCCCTGAATACTACATTTGCTTTCCTAACACATTCATTTTGTGCCTGAGTCTTAGGGAGATGGCTTGCTCTATTAATATATTTCTGGAGTTCTGTTACGGGTAGACTTTTATGGCTTTAATGTAGTTTTTGAAAATTCCTCTATTATTGATCTAGATATTATCCCAGCAGGAGTCAAACCCACAAGACAATTGTGTGAGGATAATTTCTTACTACAGAAGCATTTTATTCTGAAAGCCTGCTGTGTGGTGTGTGCTTTGATGGATGACCCACTGTTTAAATGTGTATTAGACATTGGCTTGCTAATTAAATGCCTTAAGGAGTGCCTGTATCCATTCAGTCTCAGTAAATGCATGGCATTTCTGTTATTTTGTTTCTTGCTTATGCTCTTATGTTGACTTCTTTCTGCTTTCTGACTTTGTAGAGAAGAAGGGGAGTAATGGCAAAAAAATAAAATTGCTTTCCACCCTCACTCATGACTTTCAGCCCAGGGCAGAGGTGAGACAATGAGGGCTCTCAGTTTCAGGACTGGGTCTGCCAGATGGGAGGATGAGGAGGAGGAGAGGAGATGGGTTTTGCATTTCAGAAGGGAGTGAGAAGAGCACTCACCTGGAATTTGAGAGATAGGAATTTGGATCCCTCTTTGCTCTTGAAGGACCATCTCCCGTGAGGAAGAGCACCATAATTACAAAGCTGTGAGATGCTCTCAGACTTCTCGGTTGAAGTGCCTGTGCTTGAAGCATTTTACTGTGAGGGGGAGTGTGAGATCATTCATAGCTCAAGAAAGGGGATAAAGTTATTCTCCTAATTTCTGAGCTGTCAAATTGAAAGAGCAGCCAAGGAGAGGAGCAAGGACTTCTGTTCACCTGCAGGAAATGTATCCTGAATATAATCCCCACTCCCTGTTGCTTTGAGTTTGCAGTGTTTCAGTGTTTTTTCCTTCTGTAAATATTCTTAGACCTTTCTGTAAACATGGCCATGGTCTCTTAGCTACTATCTATGCTATCCTATGTTTATGAATTCCAGTATACTGGGTGGAGAAATATGATTGACAAATGCTTTGACCAGTGGATTATGAGGTGTTGATTTCTACCTCCAATCCACGGTGATTTGTGAAAACATATAAATAAAAGCAAAAGGTTCCGCCCTCGCTCTCTCTTTCTGCTCCTCCGTCTGCTGTTCAGTGTAGTTCCTTGTTTGGCTCTCCTTGGGGGTTCCTCGGCCTGGTAGGCCGGCCTAACGAGTGCTACAACTCCCCTTACTGGAATTTTGTGTGTGTGGAGCAGATGAGCATCAGAAACAGCATATTTGTTGCTAAGGCCAAATGTAGAATTTCTTCTACTCAGAAAGATTTGGGCTTTTTGTTCTAAGACAGAGGGATGTGTAGAGAATCATAGATTGGCTCAGGTTGGAAGGGGCTTTTCAAATTTATCTAATCCAATCCCCCTGCCTTGATCAAGTTATTCAGAGCCCCACCCAGCCTGACCTTGAACAGTTCAATTCTGGGGCACCCACAGCTTCTCTGACCAGCTTGTGCCAGTGGTCTCACCACCTCACAGTAAAGAATTTTTTCCTTATATCCAATCTAAATGTACCTGTTTCAGTTTAAAACCATTACCTTTGTGCTGTCACTACAGGCCTTGGCAAAAAGTGTCTCCATCTTTCTCATTGCCCTCTGCAAGTGTTGAAAGCAGCAAACAGGTCTTCCTGGCACCTTCTCCTCTCCAGGATGAACAACTCCAACTCTCTCAGCCTGTCTGTGTGCAAAAGGTGTTTCAGCCCTCAGACAATTTTCATGGCCCTGCTTTGGACCTGCTCTATCAGGTCCATGTGTTTCCTGCATGAGCCAGTTCCCTGAGGATCCTGGAATGCATCTCATCAGGTGCCAAGGATTTGTGTATGTTCAAGTCCCTCAGAGGGTTTCAAACCTGATCTTCTCCTAAGATGGGTGGGACTTCATTCCTCCAGGCCCTGCCTGGAGATTCATGGATTTCAGAGATGTGGGACAAGCAGCTGACAGTGAAAACTGAGGCAGGAAAAGTGGTTGAGCACCTCAGCCTTCTCCATGTCAGTTGTCACCAGATTCCCTATCTCATGTATCAGACAGGGAATAAAAACATTGATTTAACAAAAGCAAACCAATAGTTTTCTATTAAACACAGTAATTAATACTGGTTTTTAAAATTTTAGTTGGAGACCCAATTTGAAGAAAAAGGATTGTTCTTTAGTAGTGACCTTTGTAGAGACAAACAAAGCCATGGCCCTTCTTGAGCAGGGGAGTGGACAAGATGACCTCCAGAGGCCCCTTCCAACCTCACCTCCTTCTGTGAAACCTTTAAACCCCAAGCAGCTCTGTTTGCAAAGGAAGTTGTTGTTTTCATTGCTGTCATCAGCTGTCTGGAAGCACGACTCATTCTTTCACTGTGACTGCTTTTTCCTTATTTGAAAGGGGTGGAGGCAGAACCTAGCTCTCCATGTTCCTGAAGCAAGGCTCATCGTGAGATGCATTAGGAGGAGGAATGTCCCTGGTTTTCTTCTGAAAGTGCTTGCAGAACACATCCAAGGCCAAATCACGATGTTATTCTCATCTGTGTCCCTGGACATGTAATTATCTGTGCTGCTCCATCCAGAGAGCTCTCAAGGGTGCTTTCAAGTAGAGAAAAGAGCCCTATGTTCATAATAGAGATTTCAGTGGTGTAGAAAAGGAATCTGTGGTGTGAAGCAGAGAAGATAATTTTATTCTTATTAATGAACCTGACTCTAGCCCATAGAGTAAGTGTGTGTAGAACAAGATGAATTAAAACTAATAAAAGCAGCTAGGAAATTAGGCAGCATATCTCTCCTCAGTTGTCCTTGGGATAATTCAGCCCAAACATGGGATTTGGAGCTTCCCAGTTGGTTTCTGGAGCTGGTCATGCTCACCCAAGCTCTCAGGGATTGGTGAGAGGGTAATGCTGGCCCTCTGTTATGTCTGTGCAGCTGCTTTCCTCACCAGCACCATCCTCTTGAGGACAATGCTAACTCCTGTCATCTCCTCCTCCCCTTCCTCCTGCACAGGAGGAAATTGGGATACCTGTTCATCAGGCCTCTGCTATGCTTTTCTGTAGTCTGACCTGTGTTTTAAGGTTTGAAGAAGAGATTGCTTTGGGGCTGTACTTGGATATCCCAGACAACCCATCAATACTTGCATTTGGTGGATAACTTCTTCAAGTAAAGGCAGTGGGTTTCTCAGTTCAGGATGGGGTGAGAAACAGCCACAGCCCCTCCATGAAATGCTGATTTGAACAGGATTTGTTATTTTATAGGTTCCGTGCTGCAGTAAACAGAAACTGTTTCTTGTAAGCACTGGAGATTAGGGAAAAGGTAAAAAAAAAAAGAAAAGAAAGGAGAGAAAGGCACATTTTGGAAGGGGGAGGAATTTGTTCTAATCTCTCTGAAATTGTTTTCTTGCTGACAATTGTTAGATCTGGATGGACTAAGCCAACTGAGTTACCAAGACAACCTCTCCTATCGTGAAGATGACCACGTATCTGTTGATTCAAGAACAACAACCGGGAGTAAGGGCCCTGGGCAGCACAAAGGGCCTCGGATGGAGCCCCGAACTGGGGATGGTGGCAGCCAGGCACACCGGGAAGGACGTCTGGAGACAGAGACAGCATTTGCCAACCAGGGATTGGAAGTAAATGATGCCACTGACAGCTCATCGGCTTGGAGCCCTGAGGTACGGTGAATTGTCATTTATTACACACGGTGAAAGCTTTTGAAGGATATTGGGGGCCAAAAAAGGTTAGAGGGGAAATGAAGTGAAAAATTGATCAGCACAGCACAAGATAATGGTACTCCTGTGTGCTTGTGTGCAGGTGCATACACTTCTTCCTGTGTGTTTCCCCTTTTTCTGGTGTTTTACCTCTTGCTACTAACACTAATTCACAGAAACATGTTCATTGCTTGATTTCTGACTGCAGTCTCTGAACTGAAATTGGAACTTTAGCTACTCAGTGGCATTTACTGCCATTTAGCAAAGAGCTCTCTGGTGGCCCAGGGCTTTGTTACTGGCTGTACATGCAGGGTGTGTGGCCCAGGACATGGTGTGTGGTCACTGGGTCAGATCTGTGTCTTTTCCCAGGTGGTGTCTATGACTTAGGCAATGGGAATCATCTGGAAAGCTGGAGGCACCTGGTGGGGGTGGCCTGTGACCTGGCCAAGTGACCATAATCTTGTCCCCGTTGATGCCAGGCAAACTTTTAGGGAAGGAGAGAACCTGAGGCTGCTTTCCCTTAGTTCTCCACTTTTATTTTGAATCCTCAAGGGAACATTTCAGATTTTAAGGCATTATAAACACCTGATGACTTTTCATCCCCCTTTTCTCTCCTAATCTCTCTGCATGATGTGTTGATTTTCATTATTTTACTGCAGGATTAAATTTCTGCAAAAATATCAGCCTGCATCAGACATATTAAAAGAACAGCACAAAGGTCATATCTTCTGCCTGAGTTAAAAGAGAGCTGTGGAAATTCATACCTCCATCACACTCTGAACAGGAAGGCTTGGAGGGAAGGTCCCTATCCTTGGAGCAGGCTGCCTGCAGCCAGTTCAAGAGGTGGAAGGCAGCTCCTGGGTGCAGAAGCTCCAGCCCTAAGGGGTGTTTGGAGCAGCATTTTGCTTTGCTGCGCAGCCCAGTCCCACAAAACGCCACACACCACACAGGAGCCGTGTGTGGCAGCAGCCCTGCCCTCTCTTGGCTGTATTTCTGACACACACTCTGTGCCCATCTGAGGCTCGTTTCTCCTTCTCCACATTTGATGTGCTTTGCCATGGTTCACATGTGCCGCAGTGTCTCCAGTGTCCTCTTGGATTTCTTTGGAATGCATCTCTCATTTTGCTCCCAGTGTCTGCGTTTTAAAAATGCGAAGAAGGGTTCCAGCGTGCTGGGGCAGAAATGCCCAAGACACAGTTTATCTATTACAAGCAGCTTCTCATTCAAAGGTATTGTGTGGATTAATGAAAGACTTTTTATTGCAGGAACTAAATGTTCCGACATGCCAGAAATGTCCAAGCGTTATTATGCTCCACTCAAAGGACCTCTCTTTAGAGACAGAAATGGTAATTTTATGCCCCTGCAGTGGAACCACAAGTACCATTTCAAGCCTTGTCCATAATTAGCTGCTCTTTCAGGTTTCTCTGGCAGAAATGGACTTATTTTACTTAGTGAAGTGGATGTTGGTTGTCCTGAACGACCAGGTTAGACGAACAGTATCAATCAGGACACTTGGCTTGGCCTCTCAACAACTGCGCTGGGGAGAGGGAAAGAAAGAAATTCAGATGAAGCATCTAAACCCCGATCTTTCATTGGATTCCAGTTTAAGTGTCTGTATAACCAACACACCCACAAAGCACTTTTAGCCCCGTTAGGCTCTCAAAGCAGAGGGGAATTCTGTCAATGACTCCCACAGAAGGAAGATTTGTAGGTGTGTAGCAAACCTGCACGGGGGGAGTCCTGAACAGCACAGTACTCTCAGGAAGGGCCAGCCTTGAGGTCTCCAAAGCTTGGTTTCCCATGGAAAGCTTACTGCCAAGGAGTTTGGCATTCCTCTTTCCCCCTCTGCCTCCAGTTCCTGCAGTCTTCTCTGCAGCGGATCTGGCCACAGCTCTAGTAGCACAATTTGAGATTTCCTGAAATCCAAATCTCTTCTAGCTGTTGGGTCAAAACGCAGATATCTGACCGCCAGTCTGCCCTACACACTGCCAGAATGTGAGATACCCAGCCTTGTTGGGGCAGGAAAGTGTCTCTTGGATTTTCATACCTGTAGGTTTGTTCTGATGCCCTGGAGTTCACATTCTCCAGCTCAGGCATGTAGATGAAAGCAAAGTTTATGCCTCAAACACAGTTGTCTCCACTCCTTAGCAGCAGTCCTTGAATGTGCCTTGATTCCATCTCCTCAATAGCCAATGCAGAGATAAAAGTGTGGAGGGATGAAAACATGGAGGGAAACATGAGTCAAGCACAATCCCATTCTGTATTGAATATTATTTCATCAAGCAGACAGAAATAACTTGACTGCTACACAGGAGCATTTAACATTTTCATAACACCAAGCTCTCTCCAGGCAACCTGCCTTGCATTTTTGTTTTTAGGCACCTGCTGTTCATACAGAAAGGTGTTTTTGTAGCCAACCAAGTCATTTTGTGTGTTGTTCTCCCTTTGATGTTACTTCTGCAAGACGTAAAACAGCAGGGCTTTAGTCTGCACACTCAGACTTCTGTGTTCATGCGCACAAGTCTTAAACACCTCTGAAAATGTGAAAATCTGGAGTTTTGCGTGTCATGGCAGATGAATCTGAGCACTTCAGAAGTAGATTGACAGGAAGTAAACAAAAGTTGTGATGTTTATCCGAGGCCCTGTTTGAGACACAGTACCCCAGACACTTCTGAAGGGACTTAACACCAGACATCCCGCGGCCCATCATCTGTTCTTGGAACAAAAAGATTCCTGTGTTGGAAAGAAGTGTTACTTGAAATGCAAAAAGAAGATAAATGTTTGAGGAGGAGGGTGACTCAGATGCTGGTGACAGGCCTTAATTCACCTTCTGGCTATTAACTGAAAATCTTTCCCTAGTACAGTGTATACTCATGTTTAAATACAAATCATTGATCACTATAGCAACCCCTTTATCACATGAAGCACATTCTAGCTCTGAGATAAAAAAGCACTGTTGAACAGAAACCCACACGCCCACTCAGCAAAAGGTAAGGTGAGCATCCATGCTTTTATCTTGTTTTATCAAGATGGTTTTTGTTTTAA
Organism: Pomatostomus ruficeps; assembly: GCA_013400735.1. Lineage (NCBI taxonomy): Eukaryota > Metazoa > Chordata > Aves > Passeriformes > Timaliidae > Pomatostomus > Pomatostomus ruficeps. The sequence goes on from VYZT01021211.1 coordinate 158,442, forward strand.
AAGTAGGTAAAAGATTGTGTGTGCATTGGTCTGCACATGTTGTGATTGTTTATTTTGAATTTTTATTCTGAATGTATTAGTACCCAAAGTGAACAGAAGGAACAGATGCTTCTCTTGGGAGATTTTAGAAGGGTATAAAGAATCAATATGTATTTAATCAGACTGCTTTTCCCCATTGTAATTTCTTTAGCTCTAGGAAAAGTATTGAATTATGAGTTAGCATCTAGGAATGGAATTTCCATTCTGCAGAAATTCTGACACGGTGATTTCCTCTTTAAATTGAACACAGTACTTAATTTTTTAAAATTTCAAACAGAAAAAAATATCAAAAAAGTTAGTAGATTTGGCTGAATTGTTTGATTTTGATAATGTAAAAAAAATCTTGAAGAAAGGTTCCAGTGTATATTCAAAGTCACAGGTTAAGTAGGTCAAAATGTTTTGTTAGTGCCTCAAAGCTGCCATGAATGAAATGTAAAAACCCCTCTGTTTAGTTTTGCTCTATGTAGAACGTTTGCCAAATTAACTACCTCCTGCAAAACACTTAAATATTGATGAAACTTTTTGTTGGAAATGTTTCAACAAGTGCTATTGCTTACTAGAGCGTATGGGGACTATTAGAGAAAATCAGGCAATTAACTATCATTGGCCTTTCCAGAAACAGTGGGATCCATATTTCACACAGCAACTGCCTATACTTGCAGGCACAGGTGACAAGAACAATGTTTTTTTTTTAAATGGAGCTGGAATCACAGAGGCAGTTGAACTCCAGTGGAGGTTTTACTTCTTCCTTCTCTTTGCAGGAGCACAGTGAAGTGGACAGTGTGCCAGCTCATCATGGTGCCCATGAGCCCATCTGCAAATGTGGTGACCTGGATGTCATCCTCACCTATAAACCCTCCAGTCAAAAGCTGGTAGCCACCGTCCTGGAGGCCAGGGACATCCCGGACAAGGACCGCAGCGGTGTGAACACCTGGCAAGTGCACGCGGTCCTGATGCCAGGCAAGAAACAGAGGGGAAAGACGAGCGTGCAGAGAGGACCCATCCCCGTCTTCCAGGATAAAATCACCTTCAGCAAGCTGGAACCCCAGGAGCTGAGCAGCCACGCCATTCGCTTCCGCCTCTACGCCGTGCACAAGATGGTCGGGGAGAAGATGATGGGGGAGCAGTTGTTCTACCTGAGCGGCATCAGCCAGGAAGGGGAGGTGAAGGTGACACTGCTCTTGGAGCCAAGGAGCAACCTGAGTGTAAGTTTGATGAAATACAGGTGAAGTCCATAAAATTGTTTGGCTTTTTGGTGAACAAGGTGTTCCTGAAGTCTTTCATCCAGCACTGTCAGTGTGTGACTGGTGGATCTGACCTGCTGTCACTTAAAAAGTTGTCAGTAAGGGGAAGCACAGGGCATTTCTTGCCTGTGCAAATCTGTGCTTTATCAACAGCAGCTCAGCTAGCAAGCTTATACAAAATCATGTGGATCTGCTACATCTGCACGAGTCACCACATGCTGTGCCATTCAGAAACAGGAGGTTGGTCTGGGAACCACCAAGGCATAATTAGTCTTAATTTCAATAAGGACAGTGGTTCTTGTGCATCCTGTATGGTACTGCCAGTACAGGAGTTACCCCATTTGGCCCTGGCTACCAGCTCGTGGATCTCCACACTGTGTAGTTTCCATCTGGCCAGAAATGCTTAGTAATGTTCCTCTCCATGACAGATGGAAGTGGAGAGGTGGGTCGTGTGAAGAGGAACTGGCTGTGCTGCTTCCTCATTTCCCATGCACATCACAATCATACCCAGCTCTGGCTATGCCAATCAATTTGTGTAGATGAGCTATGTCATGATTCATTGTCTACAAAAAGCTCGGGGAGAGGTTGTGCATGTGAAATGAATAAAACATCGTACTCCAGGTGAAGAGGAGAATAGAGAGCGCATTGTGCTAGCAAGGAAAGAAAGTAAGAAAATGCACAGTACATGGCCAAAATCTGCCAAACTCAAAACCGTGTTCCATCCAAAAGCCATTATCAAGGAGTTGTACTGAGTATTAGCATAGTAGGATGTTTGCTTATCTCAGAGGCTTTGATTTACACTCGTGATAACACTTTACTCAGAGTTCCTCATCTTTAAAGAGAAAGTTCAGAGATGTGTTTTTGTAAAAGTGACACTCTGATTCTTCTGGTGGCCCAGCATAATTAATTCTCGGTTATTGTAATTTCTTAAGAGGGATCTTACTAAACAAGGCCACAAGATATAAATCAAGGGGGGGTTGGGGTGGTGAATGTCCTGATGATTCTCTCGGTGCTCTTTCCCTGCAGAGTGCAGATTCTCAGCTGAGTCTGTCAGCAATCTCTCACAGTGATAGCGCTTCCTCAACACAGTCCCTGTCGCATGGAGGGGTGCCAGAGCTGCTCGTGGGACTGTCATACAATGCCACTACAGGGAGGCTGTCAGTGGAGATGATCAAAGGCAGTCATTTCCGAAACCTCGCCATTAATAGGCCACCTGGTAAGTACTTACACTGCTATTAAATAACACCGTTGAGCCAAATTTTGCTTTTTTATTTTCTTCCTCAAGTTGTCCAACTACAGCGTTCCTAAGCTGGGTTTCCTTGCAGAGTACCTGATTGGAAATTAAGTGTTATCCAGATCCATGTGCTAATGAATGTTACAGGGTGATTGGAGGGAATTACAGGAAGGCTCAGCTGATGGGACAATAATACCTGAATATCTATTTTATTGCACTACCTTTACAATATCTGATTAGGGCAAAAGTGCTGTTGTACCCAAAGCATAGAGTAATTCTCAGGAGGTCTATAGAAAAAGCAAGAAGCACTTTCCCAAGTGTTTAAATGTTACCATGTGACCCACAGAGGCTCTGGCTGGTGCCATTAAGTGTTTCCCAGGGCTGTACTTTGTTTAGCCTCCTTCCTGTGCTGTGAGTGCTGGGTGACCTGGTGCTTTGGGCCCTTTGGGCACCCTCCTGCTGTGAATTCACTGCTGCACAAGGAAATCTTCTGCAGAAAGAAGATTTGAGAGTTGTTGCAACAGTTGAGTTCCCTTCCTCCAGTCCTAAAGGAAAACATGGAAATTACCTGAGAGCAGGTTTAGTTGGTGTCTGAGCTGCAGTGAGTCCTTGAGAAGGACGGTACTGGTGATGTCCATGACAGAGATGGAGTCACAGGCACAGTCACCTGCTTTGCTGCTGTGTTGCCTCATCCAGGGGTTGAATGGCAGTGCTTTGTTCAGCTCAGTTGTCCTTTTGCCTCCTGTCTGAAACCAGCAGCTGATGGCAACGTGAGACAACACCTTTGTGTTTGTTGGTGTGTTTGCTTTCTGTGATGTTTGCCTGCTTGTCGAAGTAGGTAAACCTTTGACAGTTCCTTGGCTTCGCTAGATTTGACAGAGTATCTCCAGCTGCAAAACATGGAAATTGCTTTTGCAAGATGCTCTGCTCTTTGGCTCAGATCTAGCAAAATATTTACGAAATATTTCAGTATGTGGATGTGAAAACTCAGGTTTTCCACTAAACTGTGCTTGAGTAGATTACAGGAATAATCTGTGTCATCAACCAGTCCCTCGAGGATTAAGGGCAAGTCTGTGCAACTGTAAAACACCTGACCCCAGCCTGTGCAGCCCTCACTGCCTTTTATTAGCTGTGAGTTACTTAAAGGCATGCTCTTTTCTGCATGTACATGTTTAATAAAAGGTTTTAAATTGTGATCTTTTTTAGTAATTTAAAACAAAGGTTGACCAAGGCCAGCACCTCACTACATGCCCCAGCAGGCAAACTTTCTGTTTATATATGCTGCAGAGTACATACATCTATATACATCCTAAAGTTTTACTCTCAGAAATGAAATTAAAGTAGTCCCAATATAGGTCCAAATTAATTTTCAGTCATCTGTAATGCCCACTTCTTTCTTCCCATAAATGAAATTTCATCCTTTCTGTAACCCGATGCTACAGACCAGTGTCAGACCAATGTCTCTCAGTGCTAGATTGACTTTTAGGTGAAACACAGAAATCCGTAAATGATTATAGGCAAACTCTGAACCTATCACAATCTGCCTCTTTTATTTCGAGTTACATTGTTGCTTCTGCCTTCTGAATTGTTCTTCTGTGCCTGTAAAGCCCCCAGTAGTGTGGTGAGAAAAAGAAAACCCAGTGAAGCAGAAACGGAAAGAAATTAAAAAGAAGGAAGGAAAGCAGCCTTGTCTCGGTGCTGGAGTCACGTTTCACTGCTAACCCCTGAGGCACTGCAGAGGAGTGCTGTGAGGGCGATCGTTACCGTCTGAAACATGCTGCTGGCTGAATGAGATGCTCAATAAGTCCTTCACAAGGTGAAAGCTAAAACTGCCGTGCCCCTTTCTGGAGGGCGAGCAAAGAGCCCTTGTGTTTTCTTAAATAGGTCCTATTTAAGGTTCTGTTGTTCGAGGCTCAGAGGGAGTGATTTCTTTAAAGTATCATGGGAATTTTGGATATAATAGCGCTGTGGAACACTTAAATACCGGGCCCAAGCTGCTATTCAGGGCAGCCATTTATGGTAAGACTGAGAGAAGCCAATGGGCAGAATCCCTCTCCATTCCCAGCCCTGCATGCACAGATCCTATCTGGGATCCATATGGGGTCCTGTCGCAGCCCAGCAGCCCAGAGCTGCAGCTTTGAGGAATGGCAGAGGAGCCTTGCACAACAGCAAAGCCTCCAGCGCTGCTTTTTGCCCACCTTGGCCCTCTTTTCTGCCACCTGTAGACCCACAGCATGCATGCTGCCTTCTTGGCATCCTTGCACAGGGATTTCCCTGTGTGCAGAAGGAGAAACTGGACTGGGCCACTGGTGATTTTAGGTGTTAAAGACCACAGAGGCTGAAACAGATGATTTTCTGGAGAAAGAGAGATGCTGCATGTCTTAGTGTTTCCTGGACACATTTTCTCCTTCACTTAAACCTTTAAACTGAGTCAGGTAAATGTCAGTCATGGGTGCTTACGTGGGTAATAAATGGGTTAGAAAACAGCTGGGCAGCTCACAGAAACTTAAATCATGCAGGCAGTGTCTTCTCTTCAGGTCACATATGTGTGATTTAAGAATAGTTCGGTCAAGGATAAGTGTCCAGGTATTGTCTGGGGAACATGCCGAGTTACAGGCCTAAGCTTACAATCCCTGGTCACACAAATAGATCCATTATCACTCAGAGCACTTAAGAGCACTCAAGAGTATGGCTCCAGCATCGGACCGTAAATTATCCATGTGTGCCAAAAAGCTTCATGCAGAAAAGCATCTACACTTTTGTCAGATGTGGACACTGCTGGTATTTTACTACTAATGGCTTATGTGCTGTGCACCTCATTCTCCTTGCTTCTTGTAAAAATCATTAACCTGCACTAGCATTTTGTAGGAGTTCATATTTTCGTCTGTGGTCTTGTATCTTCTTAGAACAAAACACAGTGTGTTCGTTTAAAGGGTGTTTATTATTAAAAAAAAAAAAGGTAACAAGAAGCCTACACCGCTGGCAGAAATGTCTTTAAAAATTTATAACCATTTACATACTATGAGCATGGAAGTAATACCTTGGGATCACAGTGATGGACCAGGAATCATTTGAGCTAGTCAGTGCATAAACACAAAGCACAGAAATGTCTCTGTCCATGTGAGGCTAAACCTTCATCAGCTGCTCTGCTGGGTGCAGCTCTGCCTCCTCTAATCCAGCTTTCCTTCCGTTCCCTTCTGCATTTCTTTTGGGGTTTATGTCTGCGTGTAACACAATGTGAGAACTATTGTGAAGTTATTCCCTCACCTAAGAAAAGTCCTCCAAGCTTTTCAGCAGCTGCAGAATTAATCACACATAATAATTACATCTGTGCATGATCATTATTATACCAGCAGCACATTAACCCCATTAAACAAATACAATAGCAATGAGGCTGGAAAAGACAGGAGGGGAGAGAGCAAGCTACCAGGATTTCTGTGGGGAGCAGGAGAAAGTCCTGAAGTAAAGACTTGTCTGAAAACAAACATCTACCTGAGCCACAGGTAATGATGCCAACAAGTACAGAAAATGCTCCCATGGGAAAATTAGGATCTTTAAAATAGGATCCTAGTAGCTTTGGCATCAGAGTGCTTGAAACCCATTAGCGGATTTTATTTTATCAGCTTATTTTCAAGGGAGGAAGAGTTATTATCCCTGTTACGTTTCTGGAGAACTAAGGCACAGGTTAATTCCTTTAATTACTTCACAGCAGGCCAGGAAGCTGAATAAAAGAAATTAACTTTTAACCTGCATATCCTACTCTGAACAGGCAACTTGCTTGAGCTCCTAAAGCTTTGTGATTCATGTTCCCATGTCATCAATAATAGAAGAGGGATCTGTGCCAGGGCGAGCTGAGGTGGATTCAGTCCTCCAGACATGGGATAGCAGAGCAGTAGATGTGCTGGGAAGTTTCTTGCTGCTGAGTGCTTGCAGTAAGAGTGTAGAAAACCACCTCTCCTTTTGCATCTTCTTATTGCCCATCCTTGAGCATAGCTGGAATAAGCTTGCAGTAAGAACTGCTGAGGAAGCTCTGTTCTGGATGGAAAAGATGAGGCCAGATGCAAGGAGCCCCAGGAGGACGTCTCAGCAATGAGCAGCTGGGAAGTGAGGTGGAACAGGAAGTGTGGATGAGTGCAAGGTATTGCATGGGGACACAGGTGGGATTCAAACGTGATCTGGATGGACTCAGAGCCACTTGGGAGTGAAATATTAGGCTTATAATAAATAGCTGCAGGAAAATGTCAACTCAAGGGTCACCAATAGTAGTGAAAAACCCCCAAATTTAAGGTGGACAAAACAGAATATTGGTATTTGATTGTAAATACACATTCACTGGTGTGATGAATACCATGTACAGGCTCCCTCTGTTCCAACAGAATATGGCAGAACTGAAAAGATGTGGTGAGGAGTGTTGGAGACAATCAGGGGAATGGAAACAGCTCCCAGGGAGCTGTAGCTGAATAGACTGTGCCTCCCACGGTGCTACAACAAAGGGAGCTGGGGGAGGATTCACGAGGTCTCTAAGCGTCATTGAGAAAGTGAATTGACAACAGTCATTCGTTGTCTTCTCCTGATACAAAACCAAAGGATGGTGAAAGGAAGCGAGGAGGGAGGGGGTCCTGAAGAGGAGACAGCTCGTCACCTACGCAGTCGAACTCCTCACTACAGAACGCCATGGATGCTGCAAGCCTGCTGCAGGTCTGTGCAGCGCAGGAGACATTCGCAGAGACAGTTCCACAGAGGATTGTTAAATACAAAGCCTCTGACTGAGGAAGTTCTTGAGTCACGAGTTGCTGGAGTCTGGGAGAATATTTGTGAGAGGACCAGCATGTGCCGTATTTTTACAGATTCACTGCTGTGTGTGGTACAGGGTACTGTTGGGTGTATGGACTGGCTGGGTACAGCTCTTCCCACCCTGTGTGGGACCTCGGACCTAGCAGGCTTAGGAGAACAAGTGTCATAATCAAAACAAGTGGACAATGGACTTTCAAGGAGCAGCTGAGAGATTTTTGTGAGGGTTATTCCCTAATAATTAGACATCCAGGGATACTATGTGGTTGGCCTTTATGTTTCTAAAAGGTCGGTGAAAAGCATAGTCCATAATGCAGTTGTTGGGTATAAAAATGAAGATTTTTCTGAATCAAAGGAGTGCATTTGAAATGGATGTGTGATGATACTCTCCCACTCCCATAGCTGTGAACAAGGAGAAAAAACAACTTTATTTTTTCCCCCTCCCAAAACAAGCAGAAGAAAAAAGCCTTTTCTACCAGAGTGGAACAATTCTAATTCCAAGTTTCAGTTGGAGCTGAATGTTTAGTGCAGATCTGCAGTGGCACCCCGGAGCAGTGTCTGCAGGAGATCTGGTGACAGGCTGTGCAATCAAGCCATGCCTGTGGGCACTGCTGCTGGAGGTGACAAAAGCCGGGCTTAAGCATCCTTACATCCTGCTGCTCCCGTTCCATGCTTCCCGATCTGCTCCGGTGTGCATCCCTGCTTTCCCTGGTAAAGTTCCAACCCCCTCTCTGAGGCAGCAGCAAAGCACTAATGTGGAAAAGAGCAGAAATGCCCTTCTTAGAGGAGAGTCACGCTGTGCATCTGGAGAGGTGTCTGTGTTCTGCTTCAGCTGTGTCAGCCCCGACTGGAGCTGTCCCTCCTCGGGGCTGGGGAGTGCAGCCAGATGGTGAACTGGCTCTGCAGCCTGACACGTGTCCCAGGAGAGGGCTGGTGCTGTGAAATGGGGTGGACATGGGTGGTGAAGCAGCAGAGGAGCTGAGGGACTGAGCTCCAAGGTTCTCTTCCTGAGAGACCTGTGCAGTTTCTTCCAGGGAGCCCTCACCTCCTGCCCCTCTTACATGTCACTGATGCTGGCAATTCCCTACCCTCAGGCCAAACCGTGCTTCCAGGGAGCAGCGCATTCCTTTCTGCTGCATTTTAAATTAAAGGCACTGCTGGTCTGGTCTCTGATGACTCGCTTGTTGTGAAGGTTGCCAGAGCCCAGCCTCTCCCTTGTGAGAGAGCTGCCAGCCCCGGGAGAGGGAACCTGAGAAGAAGAGGCCTGGTAGAACAGGGAGAGGAAAGTTGGCTTCTCAGCAATGTAGTAGGCAGCTCTCAGCTCTTGTATGATTTACTGAGCAGGCCATAAACTGCCTTAATCCAGACTTCCATGATGTGGGGTTGGGATCAAAAGCTTGAGTCTAATTCTCCTCCCTGCTATTTTACTGATCCAGCTGCAGTGAGCCCAGTTCAGAGCATGACTATTCAGTGTTCTGCCCCACTGCTGGTTGAAAGGGGACACAAAACCAGGACTAATGGTCTTCTGGGCCTCAAACTGAGACCTCTCGTTGAGCTGCCTGTACAGAGCAGCACAGAGTTGAGCTCTGGGGCTGCTTTGCCACGTGGTGCTGCCATTTATTATGTAGGCTGGGAGCGTGGGCTTGCCAGCTGGGGGAAATTAAGCTCCAGGCCCAATGCTTTCTTCTGCTGCGGCTGTTATTAGTGTGGATTGCAGCATGCTGACATGGTTATCCTGCTTTTGGAAATGAGCTAACTTGCCTGGAGCGCGGGTGGGAAAGTCCGCACGGCGCTGTGCGGTACCCTGCAGTCCGCAGACGTGAGGGGTCAGGAGTCTCTGGTTGTTTACTTCCTTTCTAAATATAAATTCAAGCAGGGGGTTGGACGCTTTTGTATTTGCAGTGCTCTTGCTCACGGGTCAGCTTTATTAATAATGGTGGTGGTGCTTAGTGTAAGTGAAAGCAGAACGCACGCTATGGTCCCTGCTCCAAAAACAGGAATGCATAAATTACAGCTGATTATTCCCCTGAGTTGTCATTATCAGTTAGCTGCCTCAGAAGAATCATGACAGAAATGGGTCATTAGAAGAATCCCGGAAAAACTGATTGCCTTTGCAGATGAGCTCTCGAGAGGTGTTTGATGATTGGGGCAGTGTTGATGGAGACAGAGCAGCCTGCACGAGGAGAGGTTTGCCCAACCCTCTGGAGTAAGAAGATGCAGCACTAGCCCAAAATGTGTCTGGCTTCTTGCAGCGTTCCTTGATTCAGTGCTTTTCACTCTGGTGTTAAATGCAGAGGTGTTGATTTTTATGTATAAGTGAACCTTGTCCGGTCCTCTCATACCAGAGAGCCAAGATGAGTTCAGAGTAAAAATGCTCTGCAGCGAGAACTTCTGTTCCAAAACCTGTATGGAAAGGAGAGCCTGGTAGATGCGGTGCTAAAATTGGTCTTGGCAAAATTAGACTTTGTTCTTGAATCTTCACAGACTTTTGTGTAATCGTGGGCAAGCTGCAGTCTCAGACACTCCCAGATATTAAGAGGTCTCGCTCTTCTTCATGTCAGTGAGAAGGGTGCCTAAATAGAAGGTGAGCACTTAGGCATTTTAAAGAATGTCAGCCCTAATCTCTCTTTTCCTTTTGTGCTTGATGGTGGTGGCACAAAAGCAAACACTCTCAAGAGCACAGAGTGCTGAGACACCACGGTAATGAGGCCATTACTGAACCCGAGCATGTAATTAGATGGAAAATGTTTGCCTTCATAATGAATAGATGCTCTTACACATACATTCCTCAGTAAATTGTCAAGTTCATCCTTGCTGTAGCTCCACTAATTTCACTGTGTAACTGGGGATGGATTGTCTTTGGCAAAGTCAACAGGACAGGAGAGCTGCCCATCCCAGAGGACTAGACTGGACCACGAGAAGAGCTGCATTTTCTGATGAGATACCTAAAAAGATTCTGCAAAGAGCATAATGCAGGAAGGGAAAACTACAATCTTAAAATTTAGTTAGTGAAGCAGAATAACAGTTCAGCCTCGTACGTACCAACTCTGCAAAGCAAATTTCAGATGCTAAATATGTGATCCACACCTACTCTTTTATTTCTGTTCAGGCAGGCTTGATTCTTTTGGCTGGTAAAATACACCCAGTGGAATAAATTTGAGGAGAATTAGCAGCCTGATTTAGTTGTCACTTGCACTGGTTTTGTGCCCGTGTTTTCCTGGGGGTGAATAAGGCTCCTGGTATTAACTCTGCCTTGGGCACAGTCTCCTTCCAGCCTGATCCAGATGATCCATGCAGAATCCCCACCCACCTTGGTACTGTACAGACAGGGCCTTGGTGCAGAATTATGTAGAAATCTGAGGTGTATTAAAGAAAAAAACAATTTTTCTGACTTTAGGTCATTAGTGGTGTACTGCTCATTTTTCCTCAAAGCCAGCTGTGTTACCCTTCACTTGCAAAAGTTGAGGCCTCAGCCAGGGATGTGACATCCGAGAGTTTATGACTGTAAAAAACTCATCCATTCACTGCCTGCAAAATTACCTGGGACATGATGAAACAGTATCCTGTGAGGCATTTTCGCTGTGGCACTTGCTTTAGTGTTAACACCTAAATCATCTGTACTGGTATCACTGTCTGCTGGATCACTGCTGAATTATGCCATCTGCTCTTTTGATTATGAATTGATTGACTCTTTTGGGGGCTGTTCGGATGAATGTTCCTGCAGTGAGGTGTGATGAATCCCACCTGAGCTGCCAGTACTGGTGAAAGTCAGAAGGAAGGATGACAGCAAGGTATACTAAAAGTAAAATCTAGACCTCAGTCCTCTCCTTGACTTCTTAGAAAAAGAGATGCAGGCACATGTGGGGGACCTTTCCCTAAAATAACATGGAAAGGTAATCCTGGGTTGGTTGTGAAAAGAAAGAAAAATTTTGAAGTTAACACAGAAAATTGTACTAATTACCTGCTTGTTTGTATTTAAAAATCAACCTGGTGGAGTTCTTCCAATATTTTGAAACCTCCTTCTCAGAAAAAAAAAGAAAAAGGGACTAATACATTAAAAAAATCCACACAACCCCTAGTTATCTGTATTTCCAGGGAGTTCCGTGCAGCCTAGACCAGCAGCCAGGACTTACACATGAGGAATGCTTCAGTGCACGCTGTGGTTTGTCAGTGCCAAGCACAATGACATCTCTACAAATACTGTAGGAGTCGTGTCTGGTTTCACATTGAGTCAAGCTGGAGGAGAGGGTCCTCTCTCGGGCTTTGTGTTTTTGATGGGTCTGAAATGTACAGATTTCAGTCCCTCAACACTGAATATTAAGGTGGAAATTAGTCCACCTCTCAATAAAGCATTTTTTCCCCCTTCCCAGATACAATCAGGAAATTGAATCAAAGCTCTGCCTTTCTGTGTAACAAGTAGATCTTTGCTGGCAAGATCCTCTTCATCGCCAGTGCTACGCTGGGAGCCAAGCTGGCACCCCCAGCTAATGCCTGGGCTGAACTTTCCCTGCAGTAACTCGATAGCTGTGCAGCTGTGCAGGCTCACAATTTGCTCCTTGATTGTCAGCCTCCTGACAGCTTTTTCAGAGGAACAGTTTGAGAGGAGCGGGAAGCCCTGCTTTGGAGACAGGGAAGTGTTTTCACACCTGAAGTGTAATTTCACACCTTGTGTTGCTCAGTAGATAAGTGCGTAAAATAGCACATCAAACGGGAACAGAAGAGGATAGAAATGCTGCAGACAAGAGATGGAGGCTTGTTATTTATTTCCTATCTTCAGCACACTCCGAAATAATACTCACTTGCAGGAATCCAGGCACAGATTATGAAGGGGTTAGCAGAGGACTTGTCTAGCCAAGCAATCTGTCACTGTCACGTGCAGAGCAAGGTGAAAACTTACAGTGAGCTGGGTCTGTGGAGTGTTCTGAGCTCTGACACCACAGTGTTAGCGACCACGTAACAGAGGAGAACTAATTAATACAGGAGGAAGCAGGAATTTAACGAATAGATTTACAGGAACACTAAACTGGACCATCCTTTCCTTGTATCTACTAAACATTTTTACTCCTTGTATGGACCTAAATTGTGAATAAAATTAACCTTTAGTCCAGCAAAAAAGTAAAATGAGAATTAGGAAATAACATGAAACTATCATGGGAGATCGAATAATTTCACTATGTATGCAGGTTTCTTTTCCCTCTCTTTCAAGACACTTATTTTTTGGTATCTCAGACAGTAGGTCATAGAGACATTCTTCCAAAGGAGAGTGGTGGAGAGGCAGGGGCAGCCAAGGGAAGCTTGGGTAAGACAGCCCCAACGAGGCTTGATTGTAAGGGAGAGGAAGGGAAGGTGGAGACACCATTTGATGTGGAGAATCCATAGAGATGTTCATAGTTTCTGGTAGTCTTAGACAGGTTTGTTAAGACTGTATACCAGACATCCTGCTCTTTCCAAGAGAGTAGGGCTGAAGGATGCACCAGTTTTCTTTTCTCCCCAACTGAATATGAGAAAATCCAATAGGTGCTTTCATCTTCTGCTTCTCATCCCATGGATTTTACTGAGGAGCGCAATCCAGCCCTCATCTGTTAATCACTGCAGTCTAAGCTGCTCCACTTGGACAATTTTTGGGGTGTTTTTTGACTGCCTGGGGCTTTCATTTAGTCTGTATGACCTGTACCAAACTTGTCATTTCCTCTTTTCTCTTAGACACCTACGGAAAGCTCTGCCTGCGCAACTCGGTGGGGCAGGAGATGTCTCGCTGCAAGACCTCCATCCGCCGGGGACAGCCCAACCCTGTCTACAAGGAAACTTTCATCTTCCAGGTCGCCCTTTTCCAGCTCTCTGACGTCACCCTGCTGATCTCCATCTACAACAGGCGCAGCATGAAGCGCAAGGAGATGATCGGCTGGATTGCCATGGGCCAGAACAGCAGTGGCGAGGAGGAGCAGAGCCACTGGCAGGACATGAGGGAGTCGCAGGGGACGCAGGTCTGCAGGTGGCACACGCTGTTGGAGTCCTAGCGGTGACCAGGGCAGCCTGCAGGTCCTGGGACAAAGGGCTGTCTGCCCTCGGTCTCTGTCAGCACAAAACTGCTCTCCCGTGACAGTGCTGTGCTCTGGCAGGGCACGTAGCCTTAACCTGCCTGCTCAGTGTCAGCCGTTGTGGGTATCAAAGGTGGCAAGGCCTGGGAAGCTTCTTTAGTTCTTGTCTTTCCAGCTTGCCTTGCATTTTCTACATCCAGATAATTAACCCCAGTGAGAAGCAGTGGGAATACCTGCAAAATCCTTCCCTTGGTCTTGCTCATTTTGTCATAGGCTTAATCATCACAGACTGATTCTGATGTGATGCTGTTTTCTTCTGGGGTAAACTCTCTCTTCCCTCTCTCCCCTTATTTATATTAATGAAGTTTGCAAATATTCTTGCCACGCAGATAGCTCACAGAAAAGCTAACCTGCATGCAGATCACATCCTCTCCCTTTTATTATCGTGTTTTTAAGTCCTAGAAATAAGCATTTGATTCCACTGTAGACTGGATGATATATTTTTCAGGCAGCATGAGAAAGCACTCTTGAATTCTCTGTCAACTTTTAAGTGCCTAGACATTACTACTGTTCTCCTGTACTAACAATTGATATAAGGACTACATACTACTGGTATTTTTATTTAGGCACCCTCTGCACTTGTTAGCCTTCATTGCCATAGGTTTGCACAAGAGATAACAAGCATCAGTTTTATATTGCATTATACAATGCATGTTTAGGTGTTTACTTGAAGTTATGGCTTCTGTCATCACAAATACCAAAAAAAGACCAGGACAAACTGCACATCCACCTTTGTGCCTGAATCACTCCTTTCTGCATCGTTTTGCCCATGTGTTAATGTGATTTTTAGTAGTGAGGTTCATTCAGAAAAGCATTTCTGTGAGCATTACAGAGAAAGGCTTCAGATCCATGGTTTCTCTGGGACTCAGCAAAGCACTACTCACTTTGCTGAGGGCTCTTCTTCAAATCTCCTGTGCTATCCTGTAATATCTTCTTGGGATATGAAAGGGGACAGGTTTTGGCATGCTGAGCAGTAGAGGATGCCAGACCATGTCACCTAACCTGGGGAAGGAGCTCTCTTGCAAACCAGGAATAGGATCCAGGGCCCCCTCGCAGAGGGGATGCTGGCTCTGCTGGACTAGCACTGGAGGAAAGGATTGTGCTTCCTGCCTCCAGCTGACAGCAATGCAAGGAGCAGCCTTGCTGGGTGAGGTGATGACACGCTCACGTGGTTACTTTTCAAACTATATTGTCCTTTTCCATTTTAATCTCTTTTCCTGTCTTTAAGCTGAAGTCATGGAGATGATGGATAGAGGACGTGTCTCAGTCTGCTGCATGGCTCAGTGGCTGTTGTTGCAGTGCTGTGTGGGACACAAGGGAGGATGTTCATCCTCAGTGGAATGTAGGCAGTGAGGTGCTGAGATCTCCAAATGCTATCAGCTGCCCAATCTCCCATTCTCCACGCTCTCTAGGAGAGGACTGTCCTTTCTCCATTCCTGCTGATGACAGCAAGACACAGGAAATATTTTGCTGAAGAGGTTTGTCTGTACTGAATCACTCCATGGTTTGTTTTTGCCATTTACTGAGACCTGGCCCCAGATTCTGCCTCCTCCTGCACCACAGCCACTTCCTTCACTTCAACGGTGCTGTGCAAATCTAACTAATGCAAATTTTGGCACTGGCTGTTTGACCAAAATTGGTCCTTGGTGCTGCTTTTTGTCACACCCAGGCCAGACAGGCCCTGAGGGCAGTGCTGTGACACTCAGAGGTTATCACTTGGTATCACACACAGGCTCTGTCTGTCCTCAGGAGGCAGACACAATAATCTGCACAGAGAAGCACTTCTGGTTCAGGTGATACAAGTTATTCTGCAGACCACGCTTTTGTATATCCTTATCACCTGTCTGAGCATCATTTTTCCAGGCAGACTAGTGGATATCCTATGCAGGAGGGTTCTCCTCCACTGTCTAGATAAGCTGGCGCGTCTGCTTTGCACTATGGGGGCTTTGTACCGCAAAGCAGGATGTAACCCAAATGCAGCTCATCCAACAAATACAATCCTGACTGCACTGCTAAAGCTGCTCTATTGCCAATGCAAAAAAAAGTGAACATCTGAGTAGTAACCAGCAGAACAGAATTTTATTTGTCATACATTTTTCTCCTGGGAAAAATAAAAAAGTGGAGGAAACAGCCCAATTCAAAAGGCACATTTGCTGATTCCATTAGTTTTCCAATCTCTCCATCTTTTTTTTTTTTTCCTGAACTGCAAAAAATGTATATGCAAGTGTTTATAATTAATTTTATTACCTGGGATGTGTGTGTGCAATAAACTTACTGAGATTCTCTTCAGAACTTTTTGAACCTGAAAAGTCTTGCTTATGCTTCAGTATAGCTAAGGGAAAAGTGTAAGTTGATAATACATTTCAGCAGTGAACTGGAGATAACCTAGATTTATAACAGCATGATTAAAAAAAAAAGCTAATGAAAAAGATAATTTTAAAAAACAATGAAGTACACTGGGTTTGGACTTGCATGCTGTTTTCACATTAAGATCTTTTCTGAAGATACGGTATTAAGGGAATTGAATTTTAATATATAATTTCAGTGTAGAGTGTTTGGAGTCAGAAGAAAGCAAGTGAGAATGACTTACTTACAGAAAGTTAATATCTAAACACGTGTTGAAACTTTGCTGTCCAAGGGAAGCAGGTTGCTGCACCCTTCTGCAACATTTTACTCTTATATTTTACCAGAAAATTTTGGAGGGAGGGGGAAAGGGCTGTGGTAGGGGGACCATTGGGTTTTTGGAGCTACTGCCAAACCTGTTGGCACATTCATGTCTTGAGAAGTGCAGTTGTGGGGTTCTTTATGTTCCTACTAAAGCAATGGAGAAATTTAGAAATCTTGGGATGACCAATGTGCTGGGGGTGCTCGTGCTTGCTAGCTCTATTTTGGGATTTTTGTTGCTTTTGTGGTTTATTTCTCCTTCCATTGTTGACTGTCTGTGAAATGAGGGCTTTGCAGCAGCTCTGGCATATTCCAAAGCTCCTGTAATTCTTCCCATGGACAGACTGAATTAGTCATTGCTAATATTGATACAGGCTGGGCTTGTGCTCATGGTCTTTCTTATGTAAACACCACTGCCCTTTCTGTCACTGCTTTAACCCCTTGTTTCCTTTGGAAGTGGCTGGCAAAACAGAATTTCCAGGAAGTTTTCTATTCCTTGGGAATCCTGACTCTCTCTTGACTCACAGGAGGCTGGTAGACCCTGGGCTTCAGTGGCCTTCTCCATGTGGATGCTAGTGCTCTCTGCTTCTGTGGGGTTCCAGGTGGGGAGAAGAGCTGTGGAAGGGCCATGGGGAGTTCCAGGAGCAGGATAGGAATGGATAACCTTGTTCTGGGATGCTCAGGCACTTGCAGATCTAGATTATGGATGTTCCTAATGCAGTCATGTTTTCTAAGATAATTCATTCCCTTTTGACACCACTGTTTGTAATCCCTTTCTAGTTTACTTGAATTTTCTTCTCTTAAAAAAAAAAAAAAGCCTGAAAACCCACAAAACCGTTGTGTGGAAAGGAATTAACTGCACTGGCATAGGCCCAGAGTATTATGGGCAAGTGCCCTGGGTACATCTGTATCTTGAACAGCATCATTCAGCTGGTTGCAGTCTGTTCTTTCCCTGTTCTCTCCCCAGCCAGCATGCCCCTGTCCTGCCAAGCTCTCTGCTGCTGTTTTATTTTTTCTTTTTTAGTGTTTATTGACAACAGAACAGAGTGATCTCACTGTGTTTATGTTCCCCATAATAACGGCAATCTTCAGCTGATGCCCACAGAAATGAGTTCCTCTTTTAGCCCCCTGAGCTCCAACGAGCGCTCACTGAAGTGCCCATTTGCAAAGGCTTTATCCGGATCATCTTCCACATCCTTTGATTTGTTTGGGTTTCCTTTTTGCCAGTGTCTTTAATTAGCTGGACCCTGCTGTGGCCTGCTCGCTCTGCCTTGTCTGCCTTTCCCTTCAGGGGCCATGTGGGTTGTGCAGCTCCTGGGGTTCGGGGACAATACTTGGGTGTATTTTTAGCAGCTGCAGATCCCGAGGAGTTATTTGGTGCTTTACATAGCCCACTGATCTTCAGTCATGGATGTCGTTAGATGTTCCTGGATGCACAGATCCAAAGGCTGCCAGCTGCTATTGATCATTTTCCCAGCACAAAGCCGAAGGTGGCAGCTTGGCAGAGGAGCGGGCGTTTCCTCTGGTGGCAGTTCATTTTCCCCTTCAGCTGGAGCTGGCAGTGACCTTGGAGCTGGCGTGCCTGCAGAGCGCGCTTTCCGCTCCCATATTTATCATCATCTTTAATCTGTGTGATCACAGCACTTCATCTCTCTGCCTCTCAGCTGCCTCCTGCCCTTCAGCACGAAAGGTGGACTGAAGGGCTGAGAAGGAATATGGCCTTCTCCCCCATATTATCCCCTCCCACAGGGGTCACCTTAAAGTTGTGGTGCTCCTGATCAGGACCTTGCGTCCCTGCTCTCTTGTCCTCTTGTGGAGTTTGAAGTTTGTTGGTCGGCCTGTGACACTTTAATATTTACAGAGTGGTGACACCCGTTCACCTCAATGTGGACCAAGTTAATGACAGAAGAAACAACCTGTTCTGTATTTGCTTTCTTCTTTTTCTCATGGGCATTGTGTTCTGCAAAAGGACAACAGACCCTGCAGGAATTAGTATGCAGGAACACCCGCTTTCCATTTAGAATGTGCTAAGTGTGATGTTTGCAGCTATGGTTTGAGGGGAAAAAACAAAGCAGACAGGGTTTGTATGGAAGCTCACACTTTGAACGAGGCAGGTTTTTCCCTCCAGCATGTGATACCCCAACAAATACGTTCTCATATCCCAGGAAGCGGTGCTGGCTCTGAGCTCATCTGCTTCTGTGATACAAGCAGCCAGAAGCTGACAGATCCTAAAGCTTGGAAAGGCGTCCAAGATAATTCCACAGAGCTGGTTGGGGTGTTTATTTGGGATCTGGTGAGGATTTAACAAGCTGTCATGCAAGAAATGAAAACCCCAAGCAGTGGTGGGAAGGTGGAGGCGGGGGAGAGAGGCAGGAGGGGAAGGCTCTTGGTGTGCTCGTGCTGCTGTAGAGCTGGGAATTTGCTCACTCCCTACTCCAGAAGGGCTGCAGAGGCATCGAGCCTGAGCTGAAACCCAGTTTCTCTGCATGACTCCTGAGCTAGAGATCTGCTGAAGGCATACGGCTTTTTTTTCAGTGCAGAGTGAGCTTGTGTCTTCCTGCAGCCTACGCTGTGGGCCCTAAGAAATGAATGTGTAAATATTTTGTCTCTCACAGCAGCCCAAGGTCATCTTTCTGGAACAGCAAACAGGCACAGAATCCAAAGAAGATCAGTCTGTCATATGAGTAAGGTTAGCATCTGCACTTACAAATGACAAAGGCTATTAATCCTCATGCTGTAATCCCCAAGCTGTTTGCCAGCTGGCAGCAGGAAGATGCTCCTGCTCAACCCGCACAGCTATCCATGTTTTTTCACCTTTATAAAGCAGATATAGGTCAATATTGTAGCCTGAATAAAAAACTTGGTAGATACCATTCATCTCTTTTGGCATTATAATCCCTCTCCTCTCCACACAAACCATCTATACAGATGAAGGGTGAGAGGAGAGCTCTGGGCTGGGCTCTCCCTGTGCTGCTCCCCGAAAACAGAAGGATGAAGGGGAGATTTTTTTTTCCCTCCCCTCTGCTCCAGAATAGGTCCTGGGAGGATGAATTTTGAGATCTCTCTGCAGAGCTGAACAGGCTGAGCAAAGCTCTGTCACTAGACAGGTCTTTATACCCAGAGCAGGGAAAACCTAACTCTTGCAGGAGGCAGATAAAATTCCAGTGATGGGACTTTTTTTGATCCTAATTTGGGAACCTGCTTAGGATTTGGGTATTGCCCATCACAGGGGTATAAAACCCTGAATCTTCTGAGGTATCACTGGTGGAGCAGAAGGAATACTGCTGCTTGGCAGTGATGCAGGTAGGCTGTGATCATCTCTGTGATCTCACACACCAGAACCCTGTATGGTCACTGGGTTGCACCCAGTGGTATCAGGCAGCTGGGGTTGGGAAACGTTGAGAAAGAAATATGAAAGCCAGATGGGAGCTGTGAAACTCCATTCAGAGCTCTTACTTGCTCATCTCTCAAGGAAATTGGAAAGCAAATTTTTTGGCTTTAACAGAAATCACAGCTGCTTGGGCAGCTGCAGGTGTGAGGAACTAAGGATGTTTCCTCCTGGCTTTTGCATTTCCTCTGGCTGTAATGGGGGACATCAAATAGACACCAGACACTCTGGAGGTGTTTGTCCCCTGTAGTGTCATTCCCAGAGTGGGCTGATCTTACCGAGAAACAAGAGACAAAAAGCTGATATTGGCCACGGGTGAGGAACGAGGACTCAGGCACACAAATGCAGGATTTTTCCTGAGCCCCACAACCATTAATTAGCTGTGACCTCCAGGGAAGGCATTTCATCCTGCCAAATACTTCCCTCTCCATTCCTCCAGCTTAGGGTAACATTGCAAATTTCTCTCTTCATTAGCAACTACAAAAAAATCATATAATTTTGCCAGCTTTCTTCATCCCTGTTGTGTCTCGTTAACACTTTCCAGGTGCTTTTCCTTCATGCTGTCTCCATCACTGAGTCTCCCATCCTCTCATTAGTATCTACAGAGGTCTGGTCCAAGGTAGGTCAGTGCCTGGTAGCAATATTTTATGTTCACAGTGCTCAGGATAAAACCTGTCCTCCGATCTCTTGCTGTCACTACGTGACACCTCAAGCACAAGTTTTCCAATTTCTCCTGTATTCCTCTGCTGGCACTGCCATGGTTTGTGTCTTGCTGGGCCGTATTCTCAGCTGTAACTTCATTGACTCCCAGCAGAGTTTTGTTTGTCAAGAAGAGTAAATGAAGTAATCATTTGGTAGACTTAGCATTTAAATACTGCGTGACATTTATATGTGTGTATATATAAAAACGTTTTTTATGGCAGAGTGCCGCGGGGCATTTGCATGAAGCACATCTCAACGTGTATTTGACTGTTGATTTAAATACGCGGTATGTAATAAGTTATTTTTAGTGTGTATTGACTCTTTCTATATTGGAACAATATACCACCATCTCTGGCAGGGTTTTGTTGTCTCTGTTGCGGGCACAGCTGGATGCTGTAGACACTGAGGTGTGTCCTTGTCCTGTTTCCTCCTTGTGCTCCATGACATGGGAGTTGTTCCCCTAGGGAGCTTTGTGGGCGCACAGACATCGCTCCTGGGGAGTGTTACCACAGGACAGTGCTGTAATCCTCCTCCTGCACCTCCCTCCTGCTGTTTAGTGGAATAATCTGCCTTTAATGTTTCTCCTTTCTCTGCTGCCGTCTCCTCAGCACAGAGAGCTGCTTGGTGTCTGGAGTGATTCAGCCCCGTGGCTGAGGAAGCACCAGGGGCAATGATGATCTGTGGTCTCCCCATTCCCAGCCTGAGATCTCAGAACCACAGAATGGTTTGGGTTGGAAGGGACCTTAAAGACCATCTCATTCCCACCCCCTGCCATGGACAACCTCCCACTAGATCAGGTTGCTCAGAGCCCCATCCAACCTTGCCTTGAATATTTCCAGGGATGAACATCCACAACTTCTCTGGGCAAGCACAAAAAATACTATAAATTGTTTTCTTTAAAAAATAACAATACAAACAAATTAAGAAAAATGCCACGTCCCTAACTTCTGTTGGTGCAAAAGCAAGGCTTCTAGAGCTTGCATTTATTGTTGAATTGTTTTTATGATAAATAAATCTATGAAGGGAGAACTGTTTGTACTGTGAAGGTTATAAGAAACAAATTCATATGTCCTCTTCACTTTTGTACAGTTCAAAGATTTGCACTGAAAATTGTACCTTGAATCTAGTTAATAAATGGTTGGTGTTGACTGGTGAGAGGCCACTGGGCTGGTGTGAGCATTGTTTCACTTGCTGGGTATGTGATTGAAAGAGATATCTGGAGTGCAAAACTGTGACAAAAAGATGAAAAATACAAAGCAAAGATGTTTGGATGTTCAGCTGGAAGACTGGTATGGGTTTATTCTTAGTTTTTCATGTAGTTGACAATGAAACATTTTTATTCTACTTAAGTGCTAACGTGCATGATCATACAATATATTGCCTCTTGCTAATTATATGCTGCGTTAGGAATACTAATGTCTAGATGATATCTGACTGGGGAAAAAAAAATCAGCATTAAACCCAGCTTCTGTAGAATTCTGGGCTGAAATTACCCCCACAGACACCCAACTGTCCACACCTTAGGAACAGTCTTATTTTGTTATGGAGAATGCTGCTGTTACAGGTTTTTATCAATAAAATAGAAGCAGATGGCTCATGTAGACATGCAAACCCAGAGTATCTTCCTTATTGTTCTGGCTGTGGTAGAACAGAGTGAATATGCATCTGGGAGAGGTGGACGTGCTTTGTTCAGAACAGGGATTCAGGTGCCTGGTACATAATGCAGGACTGGGAGGAATGGGAAATATCTTCCCCCCACTGTGTCCCCCTGTCCCTCCACATGGACACAGGGGCCCTGTGGCACCAGGCTGGGGGGCTCTGGGGGGCTGAAGAGATTGCCATGTCCCACCATGTCTTTGCTTTCCCCTGCATACAGCCTTTCAGCCAGCTCTGTGTGGGGAAGGAAAGGTGCTGGCCATGCCTTTGATATCTGCTCTTCCCTGCTCCCTCATCCAGCTCTGGCAGGGGTTGGGGAGAAGCCCCTGCAGCCCCTCTGTGGTGGTACCCTGGACTCAGCATTTCTCCTGTCCACCAATGCTGTGTTGGCACCTGCACCAGGGCACGTGGAGCCAGTGTCACCATGTCCCTGCTGTGTGTAGGTACTAGCCTTGCTGACACCGTGGCCCTGTGTGTAGCACACAGAGGGATGGCCCCTATAGAGGCTGGGGTGGCCACATGGTGGAAACAAAGGTAAGAGCTCCAATGATGAGCTGGAGAGGTGAAATTGGGCCAACAAGGGGTATGGCTGTATCTGGTGGCTACTTTTTTGTGCATTTGCCTCTGGTCATGATGTATTTGTGAGTGGTTTACTTCTGGCACGCTGAAGTTGTAATCCCTTCCCACATCAAGATGGTGAGAGAGAGAAGCTAAGAAAATTTCCAGATTGGTGACTTTGAACTGGGGGTTAGTTTGTTCCTCTTAGAATAGCAGTGCCATATTCGAGGGAGACATGAGAAACCACGATTTCTGCAGCCCTGCTGGCACCCACAGGGTTGGCTTTCCAGGACCAGCCCTGAAATAGAGCTTCTTTTTCTGGCAACAGTTGGTAGCTTCAGTGCCTGGAAACCTCAGCAAAGGCAGTTGATATAAGAAATGTCTGAGGACACAGAAACCCCAGCCCGGGGCCCTTCAATTTATAGACTATGTAGAAATGGAATATGCTGGGAAGTTCTGAGAGAAACTAGTGAGTTTGGAAAAACTCACCCTCCCTGGTGCAAACTAGGGATGAAATATGTGTTCTGCTAAGGACTGATGTTCGTGGGTGACCAGGCTCAGCTGAGAGGGGGCTGGGGCTGGGCTGAGTTTTGCTCTGGGCTGCAGCCAGTCCCCCAGCACAGGGGGGGATCTACGGAGCCAGGCACTGTCTGCAAGTGGCGCAGGGGTTTGGGAGCTCAGGTGGGTGCTGCTGCCAGGGTGGAGGCACAGTCTGAGCGGTACCAGGACAGTGCTTTCCTTCCTTGGTTATCCTAACACTGCTTCACCCCTGCATTTCCTGAAAACCATTTAAAATTGTCCCTGCCCAACCCACCAGCCTCAATTCTTCCACCAGCTCACCCTACTCCTCCCAGGTAAACCCAGGGCTGAGGGGTGCCAGGAATGGCTCTGGAGGACTTGAGCACTGCTGGGGACACCAGGCTTGCTTTGTTGTTCCTACAGCCTCACCCTGTCCTTGTGGGAGTGGCCTCAGCTTCAGGTGGGTTTTCCCAGGCTGGTCTCCAGTTCAGGGCTGACCAGCACAGGTTTGTTTTACTCCTGCAGGCAGTCTTGCCTGTGTCCTGTGTGCGCTCAGCACACACCACGGTGCAGCTGCTGGCTCTGAGCTCGGGGAGAGGGGACCGGGCCATAAGTCTTGGTGCCAGCACTTGGTCAGCTTGGCCTCCATGAGGCTGCCCGTAAATTTGGTAGTAAAAACTCAGGTTTTCTGTGTGCTTGGTGCACAACACCACCATGCAAATGCAAGGTCTTAGCACTGCACTTGGTGCTCCTGCTGGGACACCACTGCTCAGCACGAGCACGTGTGGGCCCCGCCAGGCTCCCGGCTGTGTTATGTTTTATCGTTCTGATTATCCCGTTCTTCCTCCAGCTGCATTTTAATTCCTTACAATGACTTCATCCCTTGGCAAAGCACCAAGTGCTGTTTTGTCAAGACATCCTTTTTTTTTTTCATCCTAATTTTGACCAGTTGGAAAAGTCACATTTTTAATGTCAGGAAACTAAGTTTTGAATTTCAGCGAAAGAGTGATATCATTTTTCACGAGAGGGTGAAAGCATTCCCACTTCTCAATCAGCTCAGTGGAGGCTAAAGCTGAGCTGTCTGCCATCTGTCTTCTCGCCAGTCTCTCTTCCACCACCATCACTTTTTAACAGGTTGGCCAATTTCAATCACATTTGAGAGCAGGGTAACTGTCTCAAAGACAGTTTTGCTTCTACAAATTTTGTCAGCTGGCAGAGAATGGTTTCCAGAGAAGCAGAAAGAAGTGGGTTTGATGGCCAAGGGTCGGTGAGCTGGTCCATTGTGACAGCTCCAGCATGTGCTGCCTCTGGTGCTGTCTCTGGTTGAGCTGGGGGTGTCCAAGGGGACATGGAATTTGGTTGGGGATGGTGGGGAGGGTGCAGGGGTAAAGAACACCCATAGGTAGGGAAATTAACATTTGTTCTGCTCTTCCTCAGCTTGTTTCAGAAGGTTTTTTAAAGTTTTTTTCAAATGTAAAAAGGTAAAAAAAAAATCCAAAAAAATTAAAATAACAACAAATTTTCTTGTACCATGAATTGGAAGAGAGAGGAGAAAATCAGCATTCTAGCACAGAAAGAGTAGGGAGAGGAAGAGCTGGTCTTTTAAAATGAAATGCAAAAGCTACATTTTAGATGGAGGCAGGATTAGCCTCCCAAGGCATCTGGTCCCTCTGAGGCTGGCCAACCATGGGGAGGCATGAACAGGGTCCAGAAACTGGAGCTACTCATCTTCATTTGCTGTGACAAGCCAATGGCTGGAAAAGCTTTGGAGGGTCTGTGTCTGCTGGAGGGAGCTGAGCGGGCCAGGCCAAGGATAAAACCTGGCCCAGGCTGCAGCTCCTCGCATCTGAAACTTCTCAGGTACAAATGCAGAACATTCTGGGTACATTTTATCTTTTGAAGATACCTTCTGCATGCTGTGTTTAGAAACTCAGCACCTGTGTAGGTATATGCTGCCTGGGAGGGCTGATGCTTTTATGCACACATCTTTTGAATGTTTGGAGCTTGAATTCAAAGGGCACATTAATTTAATTCATTTTTCTTTAATACTTGACTTGAGGAGATGTAACTGCTTTGAAATGAAGGAACTGATCTTTTTTTTTTCCTAATTCTGTGAGACAGTTAAAGTAAATGCTAATGTTCTGAGGTTTTATATTCCAAATTGCTCTAAACCATTTAAAAACATATATTTGTTATAGCACTGAATATGTCAGGCAATCCTGCTTTTGAAAGAATAAAATAAAAGGAAAAAGCTGCTCTTCTATTGTCTGCCTGTCCAGGTTTTATCTTGTGCAGCACACATTTAAAACCTTATCTTCTCAAATAATATTCCTGTCAACAGAGACTTTGGTCCCAGGTCATGGGTCTGTTTAATTTCCGCGGCATTAAAACACTGTGCGAGTCAGCTGGGCAGTGATTCCTGACCAGGCACCTCGGGCAGAGGGGAAAACTCCCCTTCAGACAAGGAGGGGAGGGGATTTCTCCTCCTTCCATGGCAGGAGGGAGGGGATGGGATGGGGTGAGATGGAGCATCTTCTCTTGCTCCTGGTGGAGGTCCCTTTGAGCCAGCAGAACAGTGCTGGTTTACACTGGCAGGGGGTCTGCTTCCCTGCACTCTCTGCCCCCTTGGAAAGCGGGCAAAGAAAAGCATCTACAATTGGATTGTGGAAGAATTTCCTCAGGGCTGATCAGGGGATGGAAATGCTTCTTGGATCCAGCTGAGAAAACACAGCTGACCTTTTGGCTGTAAATTATTGCCTGCTAATAAATCCTGCTTGTGTGCTGACAGGAGAGGGGAAGATGTGTCTTTGCAGTAGAAATTGTGTTGAATTTAAAAAAAAAATACAGTAAATTTCATGAAGATTGGAGTAAGTGATGCTGTTGTTCATTCAGCTCTTAGGCACGGAGTAGGTGCTTCTGTGTCTTCCTTTTCTATCCCTGCTTACAGAAGTGATTATTACTGAATTAATTACGACATCTTTGTGAGGAACTGAAGAATCGCTCAAGTCCTCTATTCAGCAGGAGAGAAATGTCAGATTTGTCTCACAGTAAATTTAAAATTACACCAACCTGAACTGCTGCTACTGGCAGCATAATAATAAGGCAGGTAATCAAAATCAATTAAATTCCAGTGCCTTCCTATTGTCCTAGGAAATTCAAATTTGAAATTAGTTGGAGTTTCATTTGACTTCTCAATAAAAGAGGCAGAGCTTCACAGGTGATTTGAAGTAAATATGTGGCCGTGAGTGATCTTTTCTCAAGCTGCAAAGACCAGGGGAGCCATGTGTGCACACTGAGTACCAGTGCAGCCAGGTGCTCCCAGTCAAGGCAGTAACTGCTCTGAGGCTGCTGCACTGATGTGTGCTGGCTGGGACTCAGGCCTGCCGAGACCCAGTTTGTTAAAATTTGGGTGAGACATAGATCCAGGTGAATGCCAAATGCAATGTGCCTCCATTCCCACTGTCTAAGAGGGAGGAGGATGAAGCCTGGTGCAAAATCCTCTGCAGGACCTTCATGGAGCAACCAGAGGGAGGGGAGCTCCCTGGGTCCTTCCAACAGTGGCATGGCCAGATACAACGTGCATTGGACAACCATCTTACAGATCACAGGGAAACAGGGAATTGCCCAGGAACTTCAACATTAATATGTCCCCAAAGCACCTTGCCTTGGTTTTGGTACTGTCTGAGCCTTTGAGTCACCTTTGGTAGCAGGAGGGGAGATGGCAGTAGATTGCCCGGAGAAGTTGTTTTGGAAGTGTTCAAGGTCAGGCTGGGTGGGGCTTTGGAGCAACATGGTGTAGTGGGAAGTGCTCCTGCCCTTGGCAGGGGATTGGAAAAAGATGATCTTTGAGGTCCCTTCCAACCCAAACCACTCTGAGATTCTGTGGGCTGGCCTGAGTGGCTGCTTGGGTGGGGAGGCTATGACATGAGCTGTCAGGAGCAGCGGTGTCATCCACAGTGGTTGTGAGGAAATGGATGCAGCTGGCAGGTGCAGGAGAAAATTTGTTGTCTAGAGATGTTTCTTCTTGGAGAGAAGTCCTGATCAAAGCCCAGGCTTGGTGCTGGGGCTGATTTAAACCAGTGTTGTACTGGTAACTCCAGTGCAGCCATTGGCACCAATCTGGCTGTTCAGAAAAACTCATCTTGTACAACTCCTTTTCACTCTGGGAGTGGCCCACTTCTTCCAGGGAAGGTCCCTCACACAGCTGGCATGTTTTTAGAATTTCTTTTTTTGCCTTCTTATCTGCCAGTATTTACACACAGGGTTATTCTTTCAGGGAAAGGGATTTCCCCTGTTTCTGCACTCTGCATTGTACAGGTAAGATTTTATTGACTCCTTTTAAACTTTTTCTGGCCCTTTCTGGCTGGACCATTGGTTATTAGGGTAGGCTGAGCTTTGTATCCCACCTACTGACCTAAGGAGGGTGCTCAGCAGTAAAATCCAGCCTGAGATGCAGGAGTTGTCCCACCCCACAGTGACCTGCTCTTTTATTTGGGAGGAGGTTTGCATTGTTTTGCTGAGCTGCTTTTTTTCCTACAGCAATCCAATTTCTGCCCATGGGATCATGGGTGTAAGTGACAGGATGGGAACCAGGGCACCATTGTGGAACATCCCAAAAGCTCAGGGGAAAAAGTGTGCCAGGATCTGATGGTGGGCATGGAGAAAGAAGGGAGTGTCATAAATCAGGAGGGAACAGGGAGAGAGCAGAAGAGCTCGTGTCTCTGCCAGGAGACCGAACTGGACTCCTCTCCCTGCAGCCCCTCCAGGCACTGGGTTGTGTTTCTCCCAGTCTTGCCCTGAAGCGAGCGGAGCTCTCGCCCTCTCTCAGTGCCTCAGCCAGCCCTCGGCACCTCCGCGGCTGCTGGCCCGCTCCGCGCATCCTTCAGCCCGCCCTCACGGGAGGTTTTATGGTGCCCCCTCCCCGCCCCTTCCCCGGGCTGCTCCCCCCTCCCGGTTCTGGCGTTTCACATCCCCATCCTCTGCCGCGAGCCCCAGGCAGCTCCTCACCGCCTGTCCAGCTCTGAGCCGCGGCACCTGCTCCATCCTCCGGCTCACCCCGCAGCCCGACACGGCACGGCGCGGCGCGGCGCATCTCGGTGGCGGGACCTGCTCCTCCCTCCTCCCCTCTTCCTCCTCCCTCTCTCTCTCCCTCCCTCCCCGCGGCCTCGAGTCGCGCCAGTGATGGAGAGAGCGTCACCGTCTCCTAGCAGCGCTCCTAGCAACGCTCCTAGCAACCGGGCAACATCTGCTCCCGCTGGACCAATCCGCGCGGGGAACATCTGGGCACCCACCTCCGCGGGCTGCGGCCGGGAGGTGATGCGCTCCTCAGTGGCTGCAGGGACCCGCAGGAGCTGCCACCACCGCCGCCACCGCCGCCACCAGCAGCAGCAGCAGCAGCAGCACCGCCACCACCTCCTCCAGGAGCAGCGAGGGAAGGACGGAGCAGCCCTCCCTCTGGAGCCGGGGCTCGCTGGGTGAGTGCCACTGAGCCGGCGGTGGCCGGGGACGGCAGGCTGTGGGGTTGCCCGTGGCAGGGAGCTGGTGCGGGGCTTTGCCGGTGGAATCAGCTCGGAAGGGTTTAGCAGGTGGCTGTTGGCGCGGAGTAAGTTTTGTGTTTGTTTGGGAGCTCTCGTGGCTTTGCTGCAGCGTGGGAGAGGGAAGAGAGGAGAGGGAGGCTCCGCGCGTCCCGCAGTGCCAGGGGCAGAGGTGCTGCTGCTCTGCCGGACTCTAGGAAAGGTCATTTCGATGAGAGCCCTCTTTCTACGGTCAGAGCTGAACTCTGAAAAGTAACCATAGCTCCTCTTTCCATCTCCTGTTAGGGCTGTCATCCTCTGGGGTGACACAACTGTCTAAATATAGTTGTCTCAGAGCTGCGAGGCACGAGTACACACATATACGAGCTCTCTTTTCCCTTGTCTTTTGCAGGATTTAGACATGTCTAATTTCATTCGTGTACTCTAAGAGTGTGAGCATCTCTGGCACACACGTGTAAAAGTGCAGAGTTTAGGTGTACACATGTATCTGTGATCGTTTTTCCCCCGAGAATGGGAGATATTCTTACTACAGTGCGCCAAATACTTCACCCAGAAGGCAAGGCATCAGCCTGGGAACTGGACTGTATGTCAGGCAAACTCTGAAATGTGCACCCTGTTAAAGAGAAATGGGAATCTGAGTTTCCCCAGACCTGTACTGCTCTGCAGGCAGAGTGTGTATGATAGAAAATTAATGCTGCTACTCAAAATAATGGTATGGTTTTAATAGTAGCCCTTTAGCTTTCCTCTGAGGCTGACAAGAATTAATGGAGAAAATAATGTGCCATTTTAAGAGGTGGTTGGGGCAGAATTAATGTTCTAGCTCCAGAAACGTCCGGATATTTAGAGGAGCAAGCTTTATTTTTGCAGCAATTGCTCTGAGAGGATTATAGCTACACCACTGAGAGACTGAAATGTTTTTTTTCTTAATGTTTTATTCTACTTTCCTGATGTGCGAAAGGGATTCCAGAAAGCAAGGTCAAAGTTGGAGAATTGGGTGTAACAGCAGAACTCTTCTTTATCCCTGTTACTAAGCCCTGCGGGGATGCTGAAATAGCACTTTCTCCTCTTGTGGTCCAGCTGCTCGCCGTGGTTGTCCCGATTTTGCCACCTGAGCCTTGTGTGTTTCTCCTTGATCCACCACGGCAGGTGACCGTTCAGCAGTGCCGTGCTGCCAGAAATGCTCGCTGAGCCCGTGCGAGGGGGAAATCTTACCAGAACTGCTGAGATTATCCCAGAAAGACCCTTTGCAGACTGACTCCGCATCCTCAGGTAACTAACAAGTTTGCAAACTTCAGCTGGTTGGGCTGAGTGAGGGAATTTGCTGGGATTAATGTCGAAAGGGGGTGAACCTGGAATTATTATTTTATTCTGTTGATGAAAGCAGTGGGACTACAAGGAGCAAGACGGGAACAGTCACTCAGCCATTAAGTCTCATGCCTTCATGCCCCCACGAGAGCTCTTCAGATGCTCGAGTCTTGTGCACATGTGTACCCAGGGAGAATCTGCAATTAGGGAGGTCTGCAGAGCAATCAGCAAACTAAAAGGTGGTTTTAAAGTGCAAAGGCAGCAGACAGAAGTGCGGCTGGGGTCCCCACCTCCCCGCGAGTCAGTGAGAGGGGGCTCGCTCTGCCTGATAAGGCTCAGTACGCTGGAAGGGCTGCAATCGATTGGCAGCCGTGTGAAATCCTGGGGCTGGCATGTGTTTTCGATCCACATGTTCATCTGCCTGTGCTCTGGTAGCTTTGCATTATCGGCTGGGAATCCCACCGTGGGACCAGCTGCTTATGTTGCCCTAGGAGAGGAGGAAAGCAGCAGCAGAGCACGTGAAACCAGGGGCAGGTTTCAGCTGAGCACCCCCTAATCGCGAGTGCTCGGAAGGTTAGAGACGGGGGAGTTTATCACCGCAGTTCGGCGGCAGTCGCAAGGACATGATGATACGTCCTGCCATGTCAAAGCCACGTCTCCCGCTGGTGATAAAGGCCATTTTCTGTGTGCTCAGAAGCCTCAGGGTTTGTGTTTGAGCACGCAAGAGGTGCTCAGTGATGGTCTCCGTCTGAGCCAGCTTTAGCTCGCGTATTGATCACTCTCCCCGACGCTGCGATAGGAACCCTGCAGGGCGGCGGCACATTTGAGTCACCACCTCCGTGCGCAGCTTGGCGGGGCTGGCTCGGCTCTGTGCTCACCCCCTGCAGATGTCTGCATCAACAGCCAAATAGTATCGACTCGGACGAGCCCCTTCACTGCAGCATGGAGCAGGCAGGGAGGAATTTTCTTCCCGAGGAAAAGTAGGGGAGGTGCAGGCGCAGGCAGGTGCGGGGATGCTCCCAAGGGCTCACGTACAAGTTCTGGGACAGGGCTGCTGCGCAGAGCCGGGGCTTGCAGATCCCTCTCCGTTGCCTGAGACGCAAAAGCACGGGCTGAGGTGGTTTTTTTACCTGGCTGCTCAGTCATTTGTTAAACTCCGTGTTAGCTCCTGTCTCGGCTAGGCAGCAGCTCCGTGGAAATCGCCCGGCATTAATTCATGCTGAAGAGGGGCTGCTGTCACTGGGGCGATGCAGGAGCGCAGGTGAAGTGACTTAGTTGCAATTTGCAGTTCAAATGGGAAGTTGCCATGATATAAATCTATTTCCAATCCAATTTAGATAAGACAGCCCTCTGTCCAAACATGCCTAATAACTCAGTGAGCGCCACGCCACAGAGCACTATAATTATTCCTGGAGAAATAAACGGCAACGGACACATTTTGCTCGTTTGAAAGTACAATTAAAGCCCTTGCGAAACTGCGTCTGACAGATCCAAGCATGAGACAGAGGCGCTTATTCCCTCACTGCCGCGCGTGGGATTTACATTCCAAACTTCCATTAGCGCTAATGGCAGCTGCAGCCGCCGTGCCCCGATGTGCCGTGCATTCCGAGCAGGCACGCACCGGCGGGGTGCAAACACCGGGCAGCGGGAGCGCCCTGGGGCTGCCCAGCCCCGGCAGCACCGCCCGCTGGTGCAAATTGCGCCGAGCCCTTGGGGAGCAGCGGAGGGCTTGCGGCTGAGCGCTGCCGGGATGCTGAACGCGCTTTCCCGACGCTCATCCAGGCTGGAAGGACAAACCTCGGGCTCAGGACTCAGCGCTGCGCTGGCTGGTCCCCGTGGGGAGATTTGGCCCCGTGCCTCGACTTGTGGTGTAGCGCTGAAAAAAACGTAATGTGATTAAGATGTATCTGTCTCTGAGCTTGAGTGAGGCAGAGGCAGTGACTCATACCACCTTGCCGGAGCTGTCAAAACACTTGGCTCGCGAGAATAGCCTTCTACACAAAAAGCACTGATTCAATATGTTTATATTTAAACAAAACACTAAGGGTCTGATTCACTGCGGCATTACTACAGCCTTGGATGGCTGTAACTCCAGCCAAGCGGCTCCCAGGCACGCACAGAGACATCGAGTGCTGACTTCCAATAAGTGTTAGAGGAAGGCTTGGTCCTTGCGAGCCTCCTGCACGGAGAGGGGCCCCTTGAAGGCTTTAGCACCGGTGCTGGTGTTGAGGGCACAGTGCAAGGTCACAGTTCATGCTCTGGTTCCCCTGCACCTGCAGGCAGATGTGTGGGCACCAGCAGCAGCCTCCAAAGATGATGGTGCTGAAATGGGTGATGGTGGGATGGCAGCTGCACCGAGCACAGGAGCAGACCCTGAGCTTCTCTTGAGCAGCCCTGGGACGGGACTGGTGTGCGTTCACCTCCCTTTCTCACCCTGCAGGTGCGCAGGCAGCACCCCTTCCCTCCTGGGGGAGCTGAGCCACCTGTGACAGCCCGTGGGAGCTGCTGAGCTGGAGGGGTGGGTGCTCCAAGCTCTGCAGATTTGGAACTGCTGGGATTTGCTAACAGATGGTGTGGTGTTGAGCAGCTTGGGGCTACTTTGCTCCTACAGTGTAGTCTTTCATTTAAAACTGGGAACACATTTAAAGCCAAACTTACAGCCTAGAGATGCTCTCGGTGTTTGCTTGGTCGTTGTTTCCCTTCCCTGCTCCTAAACTAAGTTATGGGCTTTGGGATGAGAGGGTTGTGATGACTTTGCTGCTTTAGCTGATGTAAGGTCTTTAGGAATTTAAATACAGCCAGCCAAGGGTATGTCCCAGGCTGGTGCTGAACAGAACCCCAGAAAGGGGGTGCCAGTTGGATGCTCAGTGAGGCTGCTGCCAGGATGGTCAGATGTGTCCCTCAGCAAAATACAATTTTTCCGTCTGCTCTTGCCAGCCAGTGCCAGCCACCAGCCCGCGGCATGAGCAAAAACACAGCCCTCTGTCCCTCCCAGCCACAGGCTGCAGTGCTCGTTCCCTTGTCCTGGCTCCCTGATGTCTCCAGGACCACCTGTGCTCCAGGGATGCTGAATTTCACACTGTCCCCCTCCTTCTCTGGGGCGGGGAGCTAAATTCCTGTGGCCTGGAGCAGCGAGGGAGAGTTTTGCATGGAGCTGGGGGAGCTGCAGAACTGAGCCGAGATGTTCTGCATGTTGTGGTTGTCTGTGCTGCCCCTGCACTCAGGTTGATTTTCTGCTTCCACTGCACACACGCAGTGATAGGGCTGTGCTTCCAGCCTTTTCCCTGAAAAACACGAGGGAGCATGTTCTAGCATTTAGAGGCTTGCTTTGAGGGAAAGGATCTACCTGTGTGCTGGGTTTGGCTCCTTTCCCAGCCCTGACAGCCTCGTGGGTATGGGAATGTCACTTCTTCTGTCTGTACCTTTGTCTTCCTCAGAGTAGTGTGAAGAAAACTGCCATGTTCTCCCACCCCACGGCACTGGGAGATAAATGCATTTGTTGTGCTCAGATAACACAGTAATGGGGTTTCCACCTAGGAGAACATGATATCTGAGTAATTAAATATCCAGGCTGCCCAGACTCTGGGGTAACTCAAATAATGGAATAAAACCTGCAAGCAGACAAGGTTGCTGCATATGAATTTAAACCAGTGCTTGCAGCTACTCAGTGCCAATGGGGTGGAGAAGACCACAGCCCTGCCCTTGCCCCTGAGAGCTGAGCTGGGTGCCGGGAGCGTCTCTGGTATGTGATGGTCCAGGGTGACTGGGATCCTGCAGGAGTCTTTGACAACCTCAGCAGTGGTGTCCCACTGCAAGAGCAATAGTCCCTCTCCTGGAGAAATGCTGCTCTTCTCTGCAATCCATGTCGTGGTGGGTCCCAGAGCAGGGCTGGAGGATCGTGACTCTAAATGGGGTGTTAATCTACCAGTCAGTGTTCTGCACAGATTTGTAGCATCTTTTATGAGAAAGCTCCATCCTCACAGACTTGAAACTCAGCGAGAAAACACAAGAGTCCTCTCATTGAGGGGATTTCTTATTTTTTGTGGGTTTTTGATGTAGAAGAAGGAAGGGAGAGCACATTGCTCCTTCCTGCCAGTGAAGGAGAGATGCTGTCAGTCCCTGGAATGGTTGGTGGGGATCTTACCACCCCCAGCTACAGCTGAGATTCAAGGAGCATCCCCTACCCCATGGACGCATCCTTCCAGCAACATGAGGTCTGTGTTCTGGCTGTGCAATACCTTTTGGCTTTTCTCTTGTGTCAGGGAAGCAGTCCACAACCAAATCCTTTATTTCCTCAGAAAATCTAAGTTTTGAATTCTCCCATAAAGAGATGCCAATTTGGGGAAGAAAATATTTCCCATAGGACCTGACTTTGGATTATTCCATGAAGTGGCTCTGGATATTTTATTTCCCTGAATTGTCTGTCGACATCAGTATAATAGATTTGGGGTTGTTTGGGTTTTTTTGGTTCTTTTTCTTTCTTTTTTTTTTTTTTTTAAGGTGCATTTAAAGTAAGTAACAGAAATTTCTTATAAAAAGGATGGTTTGGGAGGAGATGATGCCTCCCAGAAATGCATATGGCTCCTCGTAGTGTCTAGTGAATAGCCAAGCAAAGCCCAGTCCTGGCTCTCACAGGGACCCAGTGCTCACCAGGCAGAGCGCCACTGGAATTATGGACCTCATTAAGGTGCTGAATTAGCACCATGTCACCTTTCCAGGGAGATGAACGAGCTCAGAGCAGGCAGACAGGGCCGGCTGCAGGTGCACAGAGTGCCCTGATCCTCTGCAGGGCTCTCAGGCAGGAACAGACCTCCGCTGGGCTCTTGTCACAGGACAAAAGCCCAGTAATTCCTTCTCTTAGCCCAAATGTTCAGCCTCCGTCCTCTGTGCCCTGAAAAACTGAAGCCACCCGGAGAACAAACCAACTCCATCACCCTCCCCCTGAACTGGGGCTCTCCTGCTTCTCCGAGGCGACATCACCATCTAGTGAACGCACTCTGCATCGGTGCTCCAGGGAAGCCACGGAGCCCCGCGCACGGCGAGCGGAAATCAAACGCGACCCTCGGCTCACACAGAGGGGCACAGGGTCCCCTGCCCCGCACACGGGTGCGCCATCCCGCTCCCCCCTGCAGTGCACGGTGACCTCCCTGTCCGGGGCATCTCCTGCCTGCTCCGTGGGGCTGTGTCTGGCCAGGACACTGAGCTGTGGGATCGGGAGACCCTGCCTGTGCCCGCTGCTGTGCTGGTCACTCCAGAGAGCGGCTTGCTGTGCTGGCAAGCCTCGGGGTGGGTGTTTCAGACAATTTCACATTTCCCAGCTTCTCAATCGTTTTTCCAGCGGATTGAGGGCTGCAGGCTGAGGCTGAGTGTTGTTCCTGGCTGCGCTCTCCCTCTGGATCCCTCCTTCCCCTGCACACCCCGCACTGTGATGTTACACCCACCCTGGCAGCGAGCATTACTGACCTGCTTTTTCCTCTTCTTTTGTGCAGAGCTGATCTGATCGGGGCCTACCAAAGACATTAACGACGTCGAAAGTAGCTTACTTTAAGAGAAAATATGCAGAAGAAGAACATTTACATCAAGATTACCATGAGTATTGTCCAAAAGTGAGTATCTCTCTCCTCCAGACCCCACCCTCCCCGCAGTTTCCTTCCTTGATGCTAAAGACCCGTCCATTCACTCCCCAGCACCTGATACTACCAGAGGACCGGACTTGTATCCTAAAACTGTCTCTCCAGAAACTCCGCTTCCTGGACGACCCCGAAGCCTATCTCCGTAGGTCTGTATTAATTAACAATCTGTTGAGGAAGATTCACCTAGAGACAGAGAGGGAGAGCTATGAATACTTTAAGGAGGCTCCGTGCTATAGGACTGCCTACTCTGACGCACGAAAACGGCTGAAGTTTATGGTGCAGGAGTGCTGTTCCCAGTCGCTCTATTATGAAGAGCTGCACTCGTATCGCATCGTGCCTTACTCTGCAGAGAACGCCGTTTACGGGATGGGCTACACGGGCAGCCACCTGGAGCAAAACTCTCAGTTGCTTATTTATAAAATGAATTAAAGTAGCTGTTAGACCCACTGATGTTTGTTTCTGAATGCTTGAACTGCTTGTTGAGGTGTTGAGATGAGGCACTAATTGCAGGTGTGTTTGCGATCGGAGGCGCCGGGAGCTGAGGAAGGTGCTTTGGATGATGCTCGGCAGCCCCCGCTGTTGACCCCCGGTGCGCAGCACCTCGCTGTGCCCGCAGAGCGGTGCGACACGGGGGTCCCTGCCTGCAGAGACTGCGTGCAAGGCGGGTTGTAGAAACAAAGCTGCACTCAAGTCACCTGTGTGTAGATACAGATGCTCCAAATCACTTTTGCAGTTAAATTACGCCATCCCCGGTGCGAGGGGAGCCCCCGAAGCAGTGGAGTAGTCTAACAGTGAGGAGTAAAACACAAGTGATCTGCTGTACAGGTATAGGCAGAAAGTTTCTTTGAGAATTGCTTTGCCCATGAAGGAGTCAGTGCCAAAGGAATCAGTCTTTAGTTTAGGATTACTTTCCGAGACTGAACTTGCTTGCTACTTACAGACGCTCTATACTGAGATTTGCAAGGGTTTGTGGGTTGGTTTTTTTAAAAAATAATTGCATCCACCTTTTACTTATATTATCTCTTAGCTGGTATCTACTTTGCTATTTTAATAGGAACCAGAATGACTCACAGGAAAGATTGTTTCTTCAGCCCATCATCGGTGTTCCCTTAACTTCATTTGCCTCTTTCCCTAGCTGTTTCCCTGATACTTCTTTGCATGCTAATTTGCTGTTTGGCCCGAGGTTCACACCGGTGCTAGGGAATAGACAGCAATTTCTTTTTATGTGGACTATAAAAGGCAGAAAAACAATAACTCTCATAGATAGAGAATGAATGTATCTGACAGATGCTGGTAAGACCTCAGAGGTTCTCCTGATGAAACTGCTCAGCATTAGTAATAATGTTTCAGGTTAAGTGAAATGTCTAATTTCAATCTGGGAATGAACTTTAGAAGATGTAAATATATATATTTCACAAGCTATGGCATGTGGGATGTTCAGCAAATGGAATGACTACAAGTGGAAAGTTTCATAGCTGCCAAAGCTACGTCATGAAAATACCAAAGAGTAACATTAGGGGAAAGATGATGCTCCAGCAATGGGGCCAGAAACAAAGATTGCACTATAATCCGGGGGAATGTGATTAACGAGCCTGTAAATTAGCTGTTAGCGATACCCTCGCAGCTCCCCCAAGGGTGACCTGCATCCCAGAACTGCTGAACAAACACACAAGATGGTTCAAAGCCTGTCAGAGTCCTACAGGTCTGTTGGCTTTTCCTCGCTGGCTATCACCATTTTAAAGCTTTAAAGCGAAGTAAATAATAGCGCACACTCAGCTGGAGGCAGAGATATATATATCTAAGAACACAATTTTTTTTCTTTTGAAAAGCTTTGCTCTTGCAGATGTGGCTGATGCTATTTCTGAAGCATTATGTAGTGTGAACACATACCATGGCTTGCCAGGAATGTGCTTTTTGTGTCAGATTCCTCTTGTCACCCTGCTCAGAGCATCCTTCTCGTGTGTGTCGCACATATCGCCACAGCTCCCAGGCACGTGTTAGTGCTGGAGAAAGGGCAGAGAGGCAAAAGCAAAAAGGTGTGAAGAACAAAGTTAACTCTGGTATCAGTAGTTAGAAGTCAGGACAGGTTTAAGAGACAGAAGGAAGCAGTAAAATCCAGATTTTTTTTTTTTCAATTAAAAAAAAAGTCAGCAGTGTAATTCAAAACAAGGATAACCTGCAAACTGGAGAATATAAACATCTCAGATACTGTGGGAAGGCTGAAAAAACAGGGCAGTGCTGTTTGGGAGGTGCTGTTAGTCATGGTGAATGTTCAGGTTTTTGGTTTTGCTTTGAGGCAAGTCACATTTACTTGTCTCTTACAAAAGGGTGTCTCTCAATCCTCAGCCAGTACAGTTCAGCCTCAGAGCTTCCTGGCTGTGTGTGGTTGGATTCCTGCTGCCCCTGGGCTTGCACCAGCCCAAAATCATGCAGCTGATGAAGCTGCATGATTTGAGAGATGGTTTCAATGTGGTTTGAGAAGTCTCCAGTGTAAAGGGGCCATGCCCTCCTCGAGAGGGGGCTGGGAGAGCCAAGGCTGCTGATCAGGTGTGCAGGACAGCCCCAGTAGCACCAGTAAGAGCTGGCAGAGAAGCCCATCTGCTGTTGGGAGAGGTGCCATTATCCCCAGGAGCTCTGCGACCTCTGCGGCAGCAGGAACGCCTCGTGCCACCCCAGGGCTGGGGGACTGCTGAAGGGAAATTGCACCTGTCTTCTGATGTTTCAAACCGTGTAATTTTCCACTCTGGAGTGATCTGATTTATGCCTTTTTTTCCACTTCATGTCCATTTTCACCTGATTTTATAATGATCTGGCATGTACATGAAATGCTAAAATGCTTCTCTGGCTGACTGACTTTTTTTATATTCATAGGATGGTTCTGGCTTGAATAAACAAAACTTTAAACTTAAAATTAGAAACGTTTCAATGAAATGAAAAAGGCTCAGTAGGATCAAAGTCTTTAACCTCACCTGAAAAAAAACATTGGCCCTGTCAGATGCACCTTTGAAGAGGTTCTTTGCCTGCTGAAAGAGGCAGATACTTTCTTGCCTATTGAAAGCTTCTCTGAAAGTGTTGTGATAACTGAACAGATATAACAGAAAAAAAAATCTGTATCAGGTCACAAAACTCCTTAGGCTACCTAGGAAACAGGATGATAATTTAGTCATGTTTTTCTCATGTGTTGTTTCCTTGAACAAAACACATTCTCTGTTTTTAAAATTTTTTCTTGCTCTAGGAGCTGCTAAGATGGATTATTTCTTTCTAGAGAACAAATTGGGTTTTTTATGGTTGACTTTTTGATATGGAATTGAATCAAAGGTTCACTGTTCTAAATGCTTTAAGTCTGCTTCAGTTTTTACTGCCTTCTGCTTTGCCCAGTGATTGGTGCTGCTGAAAAGTGGGTCTGAAAAATTCAACTTGAGTGCTTAAAAATAGTTTATGGGGTGATAAAGAAGTACAAATGTGCAATAACATTGCAAGTGACTCCTGAAATATTTAATTTGACACCTTTTGAATTATATACTTATATTGATTTTAACATTTAGTTGCCAAGTTACTGGGTACCAGCATTTTAATACAGCTACATACAGTGATTTTTCTTTTTTGGGTTTGTAGCTACAGTTCAGCTCTTCTGGCTTCTGATGTGAGAATCTGTCTGTAGGTGGTCAACTTTCAGTGAGATAGATTTATATATATATATGTTCTATTATGACTGCATTAGGAACTCCTACATATGGGCTATGTTTGCACTGGATGTAAAGAAAGTCCTTCCTTCCCTTTGACTCAGTTGCCTTGGAGATAGAATATTCATCAGAGAGAATGTAGAGAGCTGGGTGACAAGGACAGGCTTGGTGAGGAAAGCTGATCATTTTGTAAATGACTGGCTTAGGGAAATTAATTTTCACCTAGGAACAGTAGGACCCTTGGCTGTAATTAGTATTTCTGTGAGTGGGGTTTTATCGTGCTGCCTTTCTGGCTGGACATGCTGGTGAAGGGTGCCCAGGGGTGGCTCTGTGGGGGCCACGGCATGGGTGTGGCTGGGCTCTGGGGCAGCCTGGTGCAGAACCCCAACACTGACTTTGAGCAGCCTGGTCTGGTGAAGGTGTCCCCATCCATGGCAGGAGGGTTGGAACCAGATGGTCTTCAAGGTCTCTTTCAGCTCAAACCATTCCGTGATCCCATGACTGTGTGACCTTAGGGCCCTGATCCTGTAAATGCTTCAGTTATCGGCCGATTTCCTCGCACAAACCCTGCTGCTGAAGCCCCAGAGGCTCCTGTGTGCTTGATGCTCAGCATGTGCATGAGCTTGTGCAGGGCTGGGGCTGCGCCCACCGCAGAGACCCCCTCGGCCGCCTCGGTACCGGTGCCGTGACCGTCGAGCTGCCGCTTGAGCTCTTGAATGCATCTCTATTGCACTGTAAACTGAACTTCTGTATTCCAATGAATGTGTTGAGTGTATGGACTCTTGTGCCTTAAAGTCCCATCCTCATACGAGCCTCTGTAAATGTTCTGTAAATCCGCAAACCGTCTGTCGCTGGTGTCTCTGTGCGCTCTCTGCAGATCTCATTTGGTACTTGGCAGGACCTTGGGAAACCCAGCCCTGACCTCAGTTTGCCATGAACACGGAGGGGATTTGCCAATTCCCTCCTTTCTTTTTTCAGATTGCTTTCCTCTCTGAACATTCATGAAGTTCTGTTTTTCTGGTTTCTGTCGTAGCTGGGCTCTGGGTCGCCTGCAGCACCAGGAGCCCCTCGCAGGAACTCAGAAAGTTGTACAAAAGTTGTCTCCAGATTTTAAACACCACCTGTAGAGTGCTCCCAGGAGGGAATCACAGCTGTACATAACAACTGTGGCAGGTGTCAGGTATATCATCATATATTTGACATGATTAACAAAGCAGAGAAGGGAACATCTATTTCTATTGAAATGCATGAGCCTGCATTATGTTAAATACATGGTGATTATACACCAAGTAATTGGAATAATACCTACTGGTTCTGTAATAAAATAATAAAAAAAGCTTTTTAATGTTTAAAATTACCTGGGACCTGATT
Organism: Pomatostomus ruficeps; assembly: GCA_013400735.1. Lineage (NCBI taxonomy): Eukaryota > Metazoa > Chordata > Aves > Passeriformes > Timaliidae > Pomatostomus > Pomatostomus ruficeps. The sequence goes on from VYZT01021211.1 coordinate 198,861, forward strand.
GAAGGTTTTTATGACATTGTTTTCTAAAGTGAATAGTAGAAAAAATGTATATGTATTTTAAATATACGTATGATGTGCATGTTCTTAATAAAGATCTATTTCTATTGAAGCAGATGGACTCCTGTTGAATATATGTTGTTTGATTTGCAAGATCACATGTAATGCTTCTAAAGAAAGGTTTCTAACTCCATCCATCCCCTAAAAAACTTATAACCATAGATCCCAGATTCTTTGAGGGACCTAGATCGGATGGTGAACCTGGGGTCACTCCTCTGGCATTCATTTGTCCTGCCCTGATCCCATTGTTTGCATCCCAACTTGCCTATGGACTTGCAAGAGGCTTCTTCTTGTCCTTGTTTATTTATTTTCTTTAAATATCTTCAGGGAACCATGTTTCTAATGACGTTCTGCTGGACAGGATGTCTTCCATATGCTGCTGAAGGGTTAAAGTTAAAATAGTTAGCTATTGGAGCAGTTCAGATAAATGTGAATTTTTTACTAAAACATCCTGATTATAATGGAAAGACTCCCATTTTCCTCATCATCATGGATTTTATTTAGGATTATTTTCTTGAAGAAGCTGAAGTGGAACACTGAAAATATTTAAGAGATACTGAAAAGGAGAAATATTTACAAAAGGATGGGCTTTCCCCTGTGGGCAGGAGCCTCTTGAGGCAGGGAAGCACAGGGAAACATCTTCCAGGGCCAGGTGCTTCAGTGCCCATCTCCAGCCAGGACTTGGGCACCACATTGGCTGCAGGTCCAGGTTTCGTACAGACTGAACATCCCAACCTGGTGCCATAGACACAGCAGCACCTCAGTCACCTCCTCTGAAGGACCTGCATTAGGGGACAACAGCTGGATGTTTCCACCTGAGGACAGCTCTGAAACCACTGATCCTGAGCCCCCTGCGTGCATCATGTGAATGTGGTGGTGTCAGGATTAGCAGCCACCACCCAAATCCTGGGATGTTCCTTATCCTTTACCTGTCTCTGAACCACTCCTCTTTTTGACCAAAAGCAATACTTAGACCTTGACCCAGGGATGTGCGTGACTTAGAGGAATGGGCTTCTTGCTGCATATCTGCAGGTTTGGCCTGGTTTTTATCCCATATTTTTTGTGAATGGCCTATGGCCTCTGGGATGACATAGCCCTGGCAAAGAGAAATGTATTAAAATAGCTAAAATTCTTCCTGGATCCTTGGTAGGAGCCGCCACCTCTGAGGATTCACCACCCTGGTAAGAGATGCTGAGGCTTCCTTGGTCCAGTTGTGGGGAGAACTGCTTTAGTGTGGGAACAAAAGGCAGCAGAGCAGTTCCCACCTCCCAGCACAGAGGCACTGTGTTGTCCAACACAGGCAAACACTTTCCCATTTTGGATATTTTCGAAGTCCTGTGAATCATCCTACCACAAAGCAAATTTGGCTGCAGACTGAAGGTGGGGTCCTCTATGCCAATTCTGCTGCCTCTAAAGGAGGTGATGAAGGTGCCATGGCCAGACCAACCTGGGCTTGCTCTGCGCTCTTTCTCTATTTTCTTTTTAGCTCTTTACAGCCACTTTGAACTGAAGGAGCTGCTGTGCTGCCTACCCTGGCACTGCCAGCCCAGGTTCATGGAGCAGCTGGCACAGGACCCAGGGAACACAGCCGAGAGCTGTAACTCACCATTACCTCCCACCCCCGGTGCATTTCAGGCTTAATTAATTCAGGCCCTAAGATAAGCAGTGCTGATGGCCAAACCAGGTGATGCTATGAGCTCCTGGCTGCAGAGTGAGAGCTGTGCAGAGCCTTGCAGCCTCCTAGCTCTCCCACTCCAGTGGGGAGGTCTGCTCTGCCTTGCTGCCCGCAGGCTGACGTGCCACTGATGGGAAATTGTCCCCAACTGGGCTGAGTGGTGCCAAATTGTAGCTCTTACCAGTTGAAGGAGTCTTTTTTTCCTGACACAAACTGCACAGTGGAAATCGTTTCCAATTTGCTGTGAGGAGGTTTGTGTTTAACATCTGCTGTCAGAGCAGAGGAAGGATGGCTGGACAGGAAAAAGTCTTTGTCCCTGTAGGGTGCCAGAATCCCCTGCTCATAGTGGGGAAGCTGTTGTTACTCTCCCATGTCTGAGGTTCAGGGCCATGCAGACATTTCAGGTGTGCTCAGACCAGCCCATTACAAGGTTCCCCGGGTTCTGTGCCTGTTGCTCCATGAATCTGGGCTGGCAGTGCCAGGGTAGGGCAGCCCAGCACAGTCTGGGCATCTGACAAGCCCACAGCCCTTGCTGGGATACTGGGGGAGCCACAGGAATTTTTTAACCTGTCCCCATGGAATCATCCATCCCATACACAGAGAGCATTCCAAAAGGCTGGATACACCATGCCCCAGGCAGTCAGGGTCTCTGCCAAAGCTCTCTAGTGCAGGCAGGGGTGGCAGCTCGAGGTGGTGTTATCCAGGGAATGCTGGGATTTTGTAGGTATGTGGAACTGCAGGGTGGCACTCTGTGAATGCACCCACTGTGACAGTGCCACAGACGCCCTGCATTGTGCTAGAAGGTATTAATGCAGGTCCTGCATGGCCAGGTGGAGAGGGTGATCTCCCACCAATGGATCCCACCTTTTGGTAATGGAATCAGAGGGCTGTTCCTGATGAGCCCAATAAGATGGGTCATTTCCTTAGAGGTAAATAGCTCTTTTTCTGAAAAAGTTTCGGTCTAAGGCCAGTGGGCATCCTGGTACCATCGGGGGGCATAGGTCCATATTTAGATAGCTGAGGTGAAGCTGTGTCTGTTCTGGAGGAAAGTCAGAGCCTGTGTCTGATTGCTGCTTAGACACTGGGCTGCAAAATGAAAAGGGTGTCATGGGAGCACCTGAATAAGGAAAAAAACCTGGTCTGGAAGAGGTGAAAGGTCTTGGGAGCCTTGCACTTGCTACCAAGAAGTTATTCTTCTCCTGGGATTGTTTTACCTGGTGATTTGTGTCTTGGGAGATGGATCTGAGTGAAGCCATGACCAGGGGCTGAGGGACTGGCTCAGTGGTGCCTGCTCTGGTTCCACTTGGGATAAAAATCAGTGCTGCAAGTGCTGGGAAGAGGACTCGTTCCGAGGCTGAAAAAGCCCACACGGATCTTGCATTTGCAGCTCTCAAGGCTGGGATCACCTGGAGAGTGAGGGCAAGCTGCAGCGAACACGGGGCAACAGTAAATGAAGCCCTGGTGCCCTGGGGACTGAGCCTGCCCTGCAGCGTTCCTTGTCCCTCCCCCGAGCGCTGCAGGGCAGGCTCTGTGCCTGAAGATGGCACTGCTACATTGAAGGATTGCTGGAAAATTGCCGTCATGGAGCTGCGTGGAAAGGCAGGCGGGCAGAGCTGCTGAGGGGAGCTCAGGGGTGGCTGCTGGATGGGTCGGGGCTCGAAGGACCCTGTTGCCCACAGACAGCCCCCAAACAAGGCTGCCTCTGTACCTGTTTGCAACATCATCCTGAGTTTTTCCTTAGCTTTTGTCCCCGGAGAGTGTCCAAATCTTGCTAGTTTGGTGTAAACTCTCTCCTCTGCCCTCTTAAGAAGCTGTACAGTGTGTGTTGGTTGCTGAGCTCTGCAGAGGTCTGGTGTGAGCAGGACAAAGAGCAAGGAGCTGCTCTTATTTACAATGGACAATTCCCTTCTTGCTCTGGTGGTAGGAAGATGGATGGGAGTGACCCAGGCTCTGCCCAGATGCCCACATCAAGTAAAACAGCAGTGGCCTGAGCCAAAAGGTGTCAATGAAGTTGCCTTTTCTGTGCTCTTGCTCCCCCTTCCCTTCACTTCTTGAAGGACCTGAAGAAGCAGCCAATGATCCCTACATTGTGCAGGTAAGAATTAGACCCTGCAGTGAGGGAACGATGACCCTCCCTGGCCCCTGGATGACCAAGGTGCCCCAGGTCTGTTGTCTGACCATCAGTGTTGGCTCTGTTTCATTGTGAAGGTGATGAGAGACCAACTGCAATGAGGGTGAAGTTGCACTGATGCCTTCTAGAGGTCGTGCCTGAGCATGAAGCAGCCCAGAGGTGGTGTCCAACCTGAGCTGGGTGGTTTGGGCATTACCTGAATAGCAAGAGATCAAGCAGGCAGGATTGGGGATCCTGAATCAGGATGGGACGGTGCCCTGAGGCACACCCTGTGTCTGGCTTGAAGGGCTCCCTGAAGGAAGGACACCATCCCATGTCAGATATGGATCAAATGGAGAAGTTTTGCTCCTCTGAAAGCTTTGTGTGGCTCAGTTTGTGCGAGTTCTGTCTGCCCTCAGCCCTTGAGCCATGGACCTTGTGGGATGAAGCCCATTTGCCCACTCGGAGCTGGTCTGGATTTACAGTTTTCTGTGCATTGCACCCCCAAAGGCCACTGAGAGAGAGAATTCTTTGCCCATTATAATAACTCTGTCTCTATCCACACAAATAACAATGAATATCTGTGTGTCTTTCTCTTCACCACTGGAGGGCTGCATCTGCCTGCAGACTCTATTCAGGTTACACTAAACCCAGAGCACCTGTCACCTCGAGAGATGTGTTGTGCTGGCGTAATTGGGGAAGGCTGAGAAGCAGAAACTGTTTTCTTTTGGGAAAAATCTGACTGTAAACTTCATCAGTTTGCAGTGAAAGTGCTTTTTTCCCTGTTGGAAGCTTTGTGGTTAGTTCTAATAAAGGCAGTGGGTTGGGAGGGAAGGGGAGAAAAGTTTTTCACGATAGCAGGGCTGCGAAAATAGGAGCTTTAGTTTGTTTTGGGCTGTGTTGCCTCTTTCATAAATTGAATATTAGGGCCATTGGAAATAAAGAGGTCCTTGATATCCTGAATATACTCCCAGCCATCTATTTCTGTGTCGTGCCTGAGCTGGACAGCGGTTCCCTGAGGCTCAGCCCCTCTGGTTTCGAAACTCAAGCCCTTCTCTGTCCCCTGGGGATCAGGTTTCTGCAGAGTCTGACCAATGGGCTGAGGTCCCTTTCCCTGCTTAACTCTCAGGAGTGAAAGTAGCGGCTGAGCAGCAGGATTCTGACAAGTGAAATGTCTTATCTGCAGATGTGTTACGGTGTGCTGAAGAGTTCTGCCTCTCTGGGGCTCTCTTCTCAGACTGTTGTGTTTTTTATTTTTTTTTTTCCAGCTTCACACAGACTCTGCAGATTTTCTCTTCTAGCTTTGAATTCCTGCAGCTTGGAGACACAGCAGAGCCACTAGGAACAGCAAGACAGGTATTGCCTTGAGCCATGCCTGTCCCCTTTCTAACTGCAGGGTGCTGCCTGTGAAGGTGGATGATTGATTCTCGGGCAGTGCTTCCTTGGGGATGGGCAACTTTTGGGATGACTGCCCTGGTGAAGATTCACACTTGGTACAATGATTTTGTTGTTTGTCCGTCTGGACCCATCACCTGTTTCTCACGCCACCTTGGGTTGCTGAAGGAATTGAGCCAAAAGCAGTAATGCTCCTGCCATGGATTGAATAAAGCTCTACTTGGACCACAGAGGGCAGCAAATCGTTCAGAATACAACAGGTTTCATCCTATGCTAATTTTAGCAGCTGCGGCTCTGTTGGAGAAGTTCCCTGCAGCCGAGGAGAGGAATGGGGCTCCCGTGCAGGGACCAAGTGACAGCAGGGCCACCTTCCTCGCTGACGATGGCTGGTGTAACCTGTGGATCTTCTCCACAAACTCCTGGGGAAATGTGTTTGCCAGTAGAATCTACCTGGGGCAGAAAATTGTGCTTTGGATTTTCCAGGCTACGGTGTGATATTTAAAGTTGGTTCCACAACGCGCCCCCC